>JAGKTI010027883.1:0-13124 GCA_018397915.1 Birgus latro | reverse complement strand
CCCAGCCACAGGAAGATGGGGTGGCCCAGGCAAGGGACCTCCTATTCAGGAGACTCCCTAGAGACAGAGGGTGAGGAGCGGGCAGTGGCCTGCTGTGCCTCCCCCGTGCGGATGGTGTCCTGCACGGCGGTTCCTTTGCCCCAGTGGACAGGGAAAATACAAGCCTGGGCTCGCTGTACCCTGCCTCCTGAGAGGGAAGGGGGGCCTCCTGTGGGTGAGAAGCGGATGATGGCTGGCTCTGCCTCAAGCTCGACATGTACGGTGGCCTGTGTCGTGGTCCTACAGGAGAAAGCAGCGGAGGGGCAGATGGTGGCCTGCCCTGCTTCTTTCCCAACACGGACGGTGGCCTGTGTCACGGTGCTGCTCTTGGGGAAGATTGCAGGAGAGGAGCAGACAGTGGCCGACTCTGGCTCAAACCAACACAGACGGTGGCCTGTGTCACAGCCCTGCAGGGGGGGGGTGGCAACTGAGGAGTGGAATTAGCCAGCTCTACCTCTGACCTGATACGGACGGTGGCCTGTATCATGGCGTTGCTCGGGGTTGGCTTAGCAATCCCGCCCCTAACCTGGAGAGGATGACTCGCCGAGGTCTAGGTGGCTTTTTCTGCTCACCTGGTGCAGCGTCAGTTGGGAGCAAGAGGGGCACTGGGGACTTGGACAGGTGTGTTGGTCCTGCCCAGAACTGCTTGGTGCCAATCGCTCACTCCATTGGTCCTTCCTAGGCTGGGGGTGCTCCTGTTATCTGCTGCCGTGGTGGAATGTCCTGCCGTATTCCTGACCGCACGCATTTCACCACCCTCTTCCAGGGAAAAGTCACGTCCCCATGGCTGGAGGTGGTAGGTGTCGGTGCTGCTGGTTTGGTGAATGGGCGTGGGATGGTGTAGGAAAGCCATCTAGTGAACCGTGGTCAGGTTGGGTGGTTGGTTGGGGGTATAGGAGACTCTGAGTGTGGAGGTGCAGTGGGAGCTGTGCAAGAGTCATAGTAATTGAGGAGTGCCCTGGATTCACTGGTGTCGTCCATGGGGTGGGAGCCAGGTCACGTGTTGTACACGCAAGGTGACTAAAGTGGTGGCACTTGGCAGAATGCTTGCCAGGGATATTGGAGGTCGGCTTTTATGTCCGGGTGGTAGGGGAGCGAGTGTCTTTCCCCTGGGAATTCTGCGGGGAGGAATTTTCCATTTGGTTTGGTGTATGGGTAGGGAAATGGGGGTGGTGTTTGGTGTCAGGGTGGGTGGATTGCTCATGGAGGGTGAGGTAGTGGATGTGTATCGTGCAGATGGGTGTGATATGCGCCCGGAGCAAGTGGTGGTGGTGGTTAAAACCGGAGTAGGTGGGGAAGGGGAATGAGGTGTGGGAGTGGGGGGAGGTGGAGTCTCCGGTGGCGAGGTGCGGGCAGCACAAGGCAGGAGTGAGGTGATGTCTTTGTTAGAAAGTTGGAGTGATGTGGAGGGGGTTTGGGGTGGACGTGGGTGCGTGGAGGTTGCCTTTGTGCGAGGTGGTGGAGAGGTGTGTGGTGTGGGTGCAGTGTCAGATGGCTGTGTAGCTGGCACGGGTGGCATAGGTGAGTTAGGGCTAGGCAGCTCAGGTGGTGGGGTGGTAACTCGGTGTGTTGTTGGTGGTGGGATATACGTAGGGGACTGCGGTTGGGGGGTGCTCGGTGGCGGGGAAGGGGTGTTTGAGGAGGGTGGGGAGGTAGAAGGGGAAGAGAAGTAGGAGAAGGATTCTGGTGGCACATGGTGCTTTGTTGTTGGGGGTGGATTGGGGTGGGGGGTGGGAGTTTGAGGTGACGGGGGGAAGGGCACTTTGTATGGGCACATGTGGTGGTTCCGGTAGGTCCTGGATGTGTGGTTGTAATCTATCGTCACGTATTTGGAACGTTGGTGATGGTGTATGGCCCTGTGAAGCGTGGGGAGATTTTGTTGAGGGTGGGGAGTTGGGTAACCACCACCGCATCTCCTGGCTTGTAGGGGTTTGTGGGTGTGAGATCTGGATGCAGATCTTGGTTGTGTTTGAGGTTTTGTAGCCGCCTTTTGAGGTGGTGTAGGGGATCGGAGGCTGGGGGCTTGGAAGGGGGCTGGAGGTGATGTCGTAGTGGTAACAGGAGTGGTGTTTCGCCAAAAACCCTTTCATGGGGGGAGATGCCGTCATTGCAGGGGAAAGCGTTCATCCCCCACTGGATGATTTTTATGTGGGCAGGCCAATCCTTGTCTTTTCTTTCCTGGATTCTTGTTCGTATTTGATTCAAGAGGGTCCTGTGAATCCTTTCACACACTCCATTTCCTTGGGGCCAGTAGGGAGAGGAGTGGGAGATGTAAAGATGGTGGATAGTTCTTCTCATATGCGCCCAGTGAATTCTGGGGCGTTGTCTGAGTGAATGGCTTGTGGAATACCAAAGTATGGGAAGACATGGCGAACAAGGGCGTCTGCTATGGCAACTGCATTGTGCTCCTTGGCAGGGCAAGTGATGAGGAATTTGGAATATACGTCGACGAAGGCACTTGTAGCAGGACTTAGGTGGTAGGGGACCGCTTGTGGGCGATTATCTTCCCTGACGGGCTGGCGGTGCGAGTGATGTCTTTCCCAAGGCTGCATGCTTGACAGGCTTGGGTGACCTGTTTGGCGAGGGCGGTGGTGTTGGGAGCCCAATAAATGTCTGAAAATACCTGGGTGAGTTTCCTGATGGATCCCGTTATTGGAGTGCAGGTGTGTGAGGGTATCCAGGGCTGAGACGGAATCTAGTACTATGTGACTGGAATGGGTGAACAATTGGTCCCCTTGGCGGTGCAACTTGGCGAATAGTTGTGGTGAGATCCAGATGGAACGGTCTTTTGCCTGCTAGTGTTGGATCAGGCTGGGCTGGTTGCGGAGGGATTTAATCGGGAGGCGAGATAGGGCACCCGCATTGGTGTGTAATTTCCCTGGGCGATATGCGATTTCATAGTTAAATTCTTCTAGGGTTTCTCTTCAATGGATGAGCTGGGCATTTTGGGTGGTAGATTGCCGAAGCCATAGGAGGGTCTGGTGGTCAGTTATAATGGTGACCCGTGTGCCCGAGAGGTAAGCCCTGATATGTTCCAATGCCCAGATGATTCTTAGGCATTCCCTCTTTGTAGCGGCGTAGTTCCGTTCTGCCTGGTTGAGGGTGCGACTGGCACAAGCTATGATGTGTTCTCACCCCTCTTGTACTTGTGCAAGGACAGCGCCAATAGCCACAAGGGAGACATCTGTATATAGCCGAAACGAAAGGTCATAACTGGGGAAAGCGACAGTTGGGGCTGAGATGAGCTTGCCTTTAAGGTGTTGAAGGCTGTTACTCGCTCGTCAGTCCACATGAAAGGTTCGCCCGTTTTGGTCAGATCGTGTAGGGGCTTGGCGATGTTTGCAAACCCTCTCATGAAATGCCTATAATATGATGTAAGCCCCTGGAAGGCGCAGACCTCGTGAACGTCTCGTGGTAGGGGTAGGTCTGCGATGGCTCGCAGTTTGTCCGGGTCGAGGGAGATGCCTTCTCCAGAGATAATGTGTACTAGGAAGGCCACGGATCTTGCAGCTAGGACACATTTGGAGTGTTTGAGTTTTAACCCTGCCCGGCAAATACGGCCAAAAAGCTGCTTGAGGTGATGGAGGTGATCAGGCCAAGTCTGGCTGAACACGATAACATCGTCGAGGTATGCCAGGCAGGCTTCCCAGGTGAGACCACTGAGGACGGATTCCATTAGGCGAGAGAAAGAGGTATGTGCGTTGCATAGTATGAAAAGGAGGACATTGAACTGGTAATGTTTGCCATTACTAGTGGAGAACATGGTCTTACCGTGGTCTTTCGGGTGTACTGGAACCTGCAAATAGCCGGATTGGAGGTCTAAGGTGGAGAACCAGGTGGATCCGTGGAGCAAGTCGAGAGAGTTGTCAATCCTGGGAAGGGGGGTGGCATCTTTCGTGGACACATCATTTAAGAAGCGGTAACTGACACAGGATCTGAGCGTGCCAGATTTCTTTTTGACAAGTACAATGGGTGAGGACCACGGGCTGGTGGAGGGTGATATAATGCTGGCAACGAGCATTTCCTGGACCTGCCAGTCTTCCTCCACACATTGGTTAGGATTTTTCCAGCAAGATGGTTGTCGGATGGGGGGCCTGGTAGTATGAATCTCATGGGTGAGGTAGGGGGTGTGGCCTATACCCGTGGGTCCCGCAGCGAATAAGACTTGGAAGGCCAGGAGGAGTTGGTGGGGAGTCTCGGCTTGGTGTGGGGAGAGATGATCGAGTAAGGGAGGAAGGGAGGGGGGGAGGTGCGGAGGGGGGTGTTGCACAAGGCTCGGCTTCTTCCAGGTCGCCGACGATTAACCCCTTTGGAAGGGTAAGTGGAGTGGTGGCAAGATTAGCTACATTCACTGCCCAGATGTGAGGTGGGAGGAAGGTGGGAGACAGCAGGCAGGATGAGAGGGACCCTGCTGGCAAGTTCGAGGAGAAGAGTGTGGAAGCCCCGGAGGGCTTGTTGAGAGGAAGCCAAGCCTCGTGCTGGGGAGGGATGATGAGGGTGGAGGCGACGGTGGCGGGGTGGGGGTTGGGGTTGGCAGTGGGGTGGGGGAGGGGGGAGGAGTCTTGCATGTGCAAAGAGGTTGAGGTGGGCCCGGACATTGTCGGAAGTGGAGTCGCCTCCTGTAACAGTCAATGCTCGTGTGGAGCCTTTGGAGGAGGTCCAGGCCCAGGTAACCGTTGTAGGCACAGCATGAGGAGTCAGATATGGTGAATCGGTCTTGAGCCGATACTTGTTGGTGGGTGTTGGCTTTTAAAGGCCCATGTCTCCCCATGGATAGGCAGAGGGCCTTCCCCTGCGTCCACGAGGTCAGGAAGAGGGGGCCAAAGGCTGATTTGTGGCAGGAGTAAAAGTGAGTGTAAAGGCATGATCGGGCGGCTCCCGTGTCCACCAATACCCTTGCTTTGACCCCATTCAGCCTTATTTTATCGTAGACTGGGGGGCGACATTTCTGTGAGGTGGCCCCTGCCTGCCACTGTGGGGAGGTGTGGGGGCAGGCCTAAAAATCCAGTGCAATCTTGAATGCCTCCTCCCTAATTCACTGCCTTCCTCTGGATCAGGGTCGGTGCTGTCTGTGGGGGGAGGGTCGGGGCTGGCGCCGTCCTCATCCACGGTGGAGACGTGGTGGCGCCCTGGCATGTTAAGCTTCAGTCGCAATGCCTTGAGCTGTTCTCGAATGTCATGCAGGGGACACCGGTTACTGCAAACGGAGAACTCCCACGGGTTGATGATGATCAGGTATGAGTTTTCCTTCTGGGGGGGCCATTTTTTCGTGGGATGGGCCCTGGGTATGGTGGGAGTAGGTGCAGGGACGGGTCAAGCCAAGGATGGCTGTGGTTTGGGGGAAGGTGGGGGTGGTTTGACAGGGAATTTACTCACCGCCCCGATGTGTTGTGTGGTGAGGCGTGCTGTGAGGAGGCGTCGGATTAATTGGATGTCTCTGTCCAGGACTCCTGACGGGTCATGTATGGTAAAGTATTCTTTTACCATGCCCAGGAGTATCCATAGAAGGGTATTGAATAAATGCTGGTCCCGGGTTTCGGCGTGAGCTTCCGGGTACACGGCGGTGATCAGTTGCTTCCCCTGGATCATTGTGTTGTCCAAGCTACCGTCGTATGTAAGGGAGTCCAGTTGTGATAGGGCCATAACTGCTTCTAGTGAGGGGGTGATGGCCTCCATTACAATTTTCACGAATCTAGCCCATGTTAGGTCGGGAACTATTTTTTGGTGCGATGTTTGCTACCACTTTCCCCAAGTAGGGCAGAGTGACTGCTATTTTTTGTTGGTCCTATTTTTTGTTGGTCATTGTCGAAACCAATGTCCAGTATTGGTTTGACCATTTCCAAGTAGGTGGTAATATCATATTGTTCAGGGTGCAACTTTGGTAGCGGTACATGGGGTTTGGCCGCCATTTTCAAAGAATCCTTTGTCCTCCTTTTCCTGCCGACTGGATCGAGAACCACAGCTACCCACCATGTAATGCTACTTTTTCGAGGTTCAACTACTTGTCCCTCAGACACGTAGGCGTGTGGCAGAGGGTTACTGTGCCATGTCTCCAAGGGCCAACCTCTTGGTCCTTGAACACGTAGGCTTAGGGTGGGGTTCTTACTCAAGACCGGGTCAGCCTGCACGAGGGAGGACAAGGCACAAAAACTCAGCAGGAACCAAACAAACATATATTAACCAAGTTACAATCCCAGATACAAATTTGATGTTACACAGGTACATTGGATTGGGGGACAAGTCACTACAAAATCTAGATGACTGTGGGAAAGTATGGTAGTATCTTTGTAATATTCAAGTTACAAATACAGCACTATTACACAAGGTAAGTGAAATGCAGAGCTTCGACACACGGCGAAATACCGAAGCTCCCCATCAACCTTACCTGGACAAGACACCCACCCCAGGAGGAGATACCCAGGGAGCGGAAATGAGTGGTGCAGGCTCCATACAAGACGGGCACACCTGCAACAGCTCAAGGGTCACCAACAGGCTCACCATTAGACATCAGCACAGGGGACCTCCTTTGAGTGAATTTTCGTGAGATCTTTCACAACCTCTTCCACACCTGAGACAATGGTGTCTTTGAGTTTACCGATGACACATAAGCCATCCAAAAGTCCCGCCTAACTTGTTTCAGTACTCAACAAACCTTAGTTTCGCGCCCTTCTGAACTCGGCAAGATTATGTTCTGTCCTGCATCTACGATAACAGGAGAAAGCTACTTCTCAGCACATTCAGCAACACCGCAATCCTCATTCCACCACGGGACAGGCTGATAGCGATATGTGCCAGAGGTTTTAGGAACAACATGAAGGGCAGCAGAATGCAGAATGGAGGTAAAGAATAAAACAGCCTCATCAGTATGCGGAAAGTCTTCAACTGAGGCATTAACAGAAATAAGAGAAGAGAAAAGGGACAAATCCGCCTTATCCAATCTCCACCTCGGTAGATGGGAACAGGGACTAGATACGACTGCTGCTGCAGTTAGGAGGATGGGGAAGTGATCACCTCCATGGAGATCCTCCATAACCTTCCAGGTAAAGTCCAGGAGACAGTCAGGAGAACAGATAGAGAGGTCGATTGCGGTGAATGAACCTTTTTTGGGGTGAAAATGTGTAAGTGCCCCAGTATTGAGCAGGGCAAGATCCTCATCCTCCAATAAGGACGCCAACAAACTCCCACGTTGGTCAACAAGACAATCATCCCACAAAGGGTGGCGACCGTTAAAGTCCCCCAAGAGAAGAAAGGGCGTAGGTAGCTGGCCAAGAAGATTCTCAAGGTCCACTCTACTGGCTGCTGTGTTGGGTGGTAAATAAATGGAACAAACTGTATACAAACGGTGGGCATACAACCGCACAGCAACACACTGGAGGTTAAACTGGAGGTGGACTGGCCGATGAGGGATGTCAGCTCCCACCAAGACAGCACCACCCCCAACAAGACCCTGGGTTGGCGCTGAGTAAAAAGTGTTGTAACTCGGTGGTGCATGGGAACCCTACAAGAGTTTCCTGGAGACACACACACACACACACAGGGGAACAAGTCAGGAGGGTCCGCAGCTCCTCCCAATTACTGCGCAGCCCTCGACAATTCCATTGTAGTATACTGGCTGAGAATGCCATAGTACCCATAATGAAGGAAGAATCAGGTTGAGCGAGACAACTTTGCTCCCCCCAGCGGATTTGGATGGATGCTTATGAGAGCCCTTTGGAGGAGCCTCCCCAGCACCAGAAACCCGCACCCTCTGTCTAACATCCGAAGGCAAACGTGAGGATGAGGAATTAAGTTTTACAATACTCCTTCTTGGAATGGTCATACAAGTTTGTTTGGGAGGCGGCTTGGGGGCCACCTTTGGAGATGTAGGACGGCCAATGCCCTCACTGGAAGCCCAAGAGGGGAAATGGAGTCCACAGGACTCGAATCATTTGAGATCATCCTATGCTTCAGGTCTGAAGTATCAATGAGCTGTCCAACAACATCCCCAGGTGGAGACTGGACCACAGTGAACCATCAGCTTCAGCTTCCACCTGGCTAGACCCCTCAGCCTCCGGGGCAGATGGAACAGGCGAGAGATCGACGCAAGGTTCGGTGGTCGGTCTTCAGGATCTGAGGACTCTGCCAGGTACAGGGAGAGCCTTGGGCATACTGGGTAGGGCAGGAGAAGGATTCCGGTCAACGTGGACATCTGCCACTACCACAGAAGTGTGGAAGCCGTCAGCCACCAGAGTGGGGGCGGAAACTGTCTGAGTAGGGGGTGGGCAAGGTTCATTTCCACTAACAGTATGAACGGCGGGGACAGCATCCTGCAAAGCACTAGATGATGAAGTGGGCACTAGACTGGGTCGAGGCCATCTCTGAGTCATAGGGCGGTGTACTGGCATTCCAGAAAGGACAGAAGCATAAGTAACACTGGGCTGGAAGAAGCGAGTCTGGGCTCTCTTCTTAGCCTCGGGAAACGAAACCTTCAAGTGTTCGAATTGACAAAATCTCCTTTTCCAAGCAGTAGCGGGGACATCTTTTAGAAGGTTCAGCATGAGGGCCCTCACAATGATAGCATTTAAGGGGTCCTGGACAGTCACTTGTATGACTTGGTCCGCCACATGAGATACAGACACCAGTAAGGCCAGCCAGTGCACAGCAACAAAAATGGCTAACATGTCCATACCCCTGTCAGTGGAACCAGTGCTTTGGGGTTGGCACATATGGCTTCACAGGAAGCGATAGCCATGCTAGTTTCACAGATTTAGGCAATGTCAATTTGTCGAAAGTGAAGAATAGTGTCGGAGTTGGGGTCAGAAACCCATCTATATTTTTCTGAAGGCACTCAACCTTCACTACTCCATATGACAGCAGCTCCTCCAACAGTCACTTCTCTGAGTATTGGAGCATGTCTCGAGAGAAAATGACTCCTTTACTTTGGTTAAAGGTTCCATGAGGAACGTCAGCAGGCGGGAGCTCTCTTCCAGGGAGGACCTCAATTAGAATATTTCCATCACCCTGGGAAGAGATCTTGGGCTCTCTTCCAAGGGACGACACAATGGCACAGTGAAACTCGAAGATGTCAATATCTAGGACTGACCCTCCTACAGAGGATATCAGTACCAGATATTTCGAGTATGATGTGGGCACCGGCTCTCCTTTGCTCAACCACAGAGCCGTACCTACCCGACATGTCCGCCTCCCAGCCCCAGCTGAACGCTGAGGCAAAGAAGAATATTCACCAAGGGCCTGATAAGGCTCTAATGTGGCAATGAGGGAGTTGCCTTGGACAGAACCAGAGTCGTAAACGGAATTTTGTTTGTTATGAGCCATATGCTTTAACAAAAACTTCATTCCCCCAACCCCCCACCCACCATGAAGCCCAACAAGGGGAGGTCATATGCCAGGGATAACACCACTGCGATCCCAGAGGTAGCGGGAGAGTATATGCAGGTAACCACTGGGGAACATGGACAAGGGAGACTCCAGGACAATGGGGGCCACCAGTGCCCACTTGACCCTAGCCAATGCACGACCAGCCGATTGACCTGGTCAGGCCCAACCAGGCCACCTGTCTAGCCAGAATAAAGGACCAAAGAGGTGTATTGCTAGCTGCAGAGCGCATCATGCAGCATTGCTCAACCTCCAGGACTCCCTTCTCCTAGCATTACAGGATGCCATGCATGGCAAATACGTGGGGAGGCAACAGTCCCGCCCTAGGTGGCAACTGGACAGGGACTAACATCACCAGCAGGCCTCCCCCACCAGTGATGTAGGGGGTGCTTGGTCCATGAGGCCGACAAATACCGAACCCTACAAAGGTAGGCATGTCTTCCGAGCAGGTGGCATTGTCAGCCACACTTCAAGCCCCGCCACCACTTCAAGGTTACCCCCTGCAGTGGGGAGGTGAGGGGGAAGAGGTGGAAGGTCTGACATAGTAGGAGAGTGAGTCATCGTCGTCGTGGGTGGGTGATGAGGTGACGCACGGAATAGGAGATGCTGGGGGTGGATGAGGGGAGGTGGAAGGGGGTCGGAAGTAATGCACATGTTGGTTTCGATAGGTGTGGATGGTGTTGTGATGTACTGTGACTTGGTAGAGGTTTGGGACCTTGATGATAGGAGGGGGTCCTTTGTATCGCGGTGATAACTTGTGTATGGTTGGTAGTTTTGCCAGCATGATGATGTTGCCTGGTTTGTAGGGGTTGGTGGGCATCAGGTCTGGTTTAAGATCTTACGCATTTTGAAGGTGATGTAATTTGCACTTAAGATGATGTAGGGGGTCTGAGGTGGGGGAGGTGGATGGAGGTTGCAAGTGGTTGCACAGCAGCAAGAGGTGGGGTGTTTCGCTGAATACTCTATCGTGGGGGGTGATGCCATCCTCGCGGGGGCAGGAGTTCATTCCCCACTGTATGATATTCATGTGGGCTGGCCAGTCTTCATTTTATGTTTGTTGTATCCTTGTATGATCGCCAAAATAAGTGATGACTCGCTTTTTAAAGTTTTGGACAAACTCCCTTGGTCTGGCAACGGTCACTTGTATAAGAGCTAGGAGAGGGAAACAATCTTTCCCTTCCCTGCAAACATTATTTACGGTGTAAAAAAAACTAATCTTGCAAAAATATTAGTTAAGTTTAGCGTTTATTTCTTTTTAGGCCAATAACAATAATTAAGTAAAAAGCGACATCTGGCACTTTTTTTTTTTTTTTCTTTTTTTTTTAATATAAAGATTCGCCACACTGGTGTGTCACGGGCTCGGGGTGGAGAGCCCGTCAGAGGGTGGCAGTAAGTAAACAAGGGGGCGTCCTCTGCATGGCGACAGAGGACGCTGGCGTGGGGGGGGGGGAAGAGCCCATCCCCCCATAATAACAAGGGGGCGTCCTCTGCATGGCGACAGAGGACGCTGTGGCACGTTTCCACTCGTCGCACGACTCATGCCAGCAGTGTTACCAATGTAGCAATTTTCCCGCTAAATTTCAATGTTTTAAAAACAATCTAGCTGGTAAAAATTTAAATATTTTCTTTGTATCTGATGTTCTTTCCAAGTCCTGTCTAGCATTGTTTTCCTTAATTTCTTTCAATCTGGCGGGTTTTTACTACTTCTGACACCAATCTAGCGGATTTCTATGGTTTTCCTTTGGCAACACTCGGACACTCTCCAGTAGGCAGCACGGTACTGTAAACCTTAGGTTATAGTCAGTATTATGTCATGGGAAGGGGTGGATGTCTCGGTCTTTGTCGCGATCCCCCTTCCCCCCCTTTTTATACAATCCTTTTCGTCTGAAATTCTCTACATTATCGCACTCTAGATTTTGACTGTCATCCTCTCCCTGTTTAGTTCCTTCGTGAAACTGCTCTACGTATTTTATTACACGTTGGATTTTCATCGTGTGAATTAATTGACTAATTTCCCCCCAGTCATTGCATTGGTTTCACTGACTGAATACAGGTAGATTAATCTGCATCTTGATAGCACCACAGGTGGGTAGGTGTGCTACGTATTTGTGGGATGGTTTCTCGCCCTCAAATACGCAGGCTAAAGCGGGTGCCTATTCTAGACCGGGAGGTAACTCCTAAGAGTAGGACTATACACAAAAACAAGGCAGTAAATATTACACATGTATTCTAGATATTTAACATAGAACAATAGTACATCACAGATATTACAGTGGGTTGGCCGGGGTAAGTAAACACTGTACACAATTGCTGTCTGTCACTATACCTTCTTGTTCAGGTATGGTACTATCAACCCGACACTCGTGGTACATACAACATATTTATATTTCCGGACACAGGAATGATTTTACTACAATCTCTAAAACCCGTATAGCACTGGACGGCACTACATATATATATAAGTTATGTTACACCTGTATTTCAGGTACCTGGTGGCCGGAAGTCTATCTCAGGTAGGGTTGCCCGTAAAGGTCATTAGCAAGGGGAACTGTGGTATTTTGGTATGCCCGGGTTAAGCACGTTGGGACAAAGGGCTGGGTGAAAGTTTAACTGAACACAGGGAAGGGAGAGCGTAAACACCAACGCAAGGCACAACGATACAAAGGGGTATTTCCTGATTATCACAAAGAGTGTCCAGGGTGGCGGGACTCTACCTTTCAGATATAGGTCAGGCCACGTTCTATCTATCGGCACGTCCAATCTTATTCGGGGTTCCTGGTCACTTCACTTTGAGGATACACTGTAGGGGATCACTCGTGAGATATCTGTCGATGCACACTATAACTGAGTCTAAGGGTACACACACATATATATAGATAGTCCACTCACTTGGTTAACACTGGTGGGCCCAGGTTGATTCCTCTGCCAGGAGGGAAACAGGGGCAGAGTGGCGCGTTCCTAGGCAGGGCCCCACACATGGCCGTGGGGCTAAGGGCTCAGCCCGAAGAGGGCCAGGAGCCAGGCCTGACATCGGGTCTGGGAGCGCCGTTGGGAGACCTCGCCTTCCAGTAGGCCGCGCCCTGGTGTTCGGGGCAACTCTCGGGGCAGCAGGGGACCCAGGGGACTGGAACCCAGGGCGGCTGGGCTGCGGCAACTGCTCGAGGGCGGCGTCGCCGTCAGGGTCGCCTCACAGGAAGCTCGGGCCGGGGGAGTAGTGGACGGGGCCCGTCGCCGGCTGCGAAGTCTGCGGGGGCTCTGGTCTGGTAGCTGGTCACCCTGGTGGAGTTGTAGGGAACCAAGGTCTTGGGTAAGACCTTGCCATGCATCGGGTGTAGGGTCCTCTCCGACTGCTGGTGCTCCTGTAGGGGAGAAGCGGACTGTGGCCGGCTTTGCTCCTGACCCGACGTAACTCGTGGCCAACGTCTGATGGGTACAGGGGAGGATAGTTTCCCTGGTGGCTTGTGGCCTGCACTATGTTGGGCCTGGCGCGACTTGTGGCCGACACCGAGAGGGCACATGGAGAGATGGTTTCCTGGCGGCTTGTTGCCTGTACTGTGTTGGGCCTGGCGCGACTTGTGGCCGATGCCGAGAGGGGACAGGGAGATATGGTTTCCCGGTGGCTTGTGGCCTGCACTGTGTTGGGCCTGGCACGACTTGTGGCCGACGCCTGAGTGGCCGGGAGGATAGCTTCCTGGCGGCTTGTGGCCTGC
>JAGKTI010027882.1:0-13124 GCA_018397915.1 Birgus latro | reverse complement strand
GAGAGAGAGAGAGAGAGAGAGAGAGAGAGAGAGAGAGAGAGAGAGAGGAGGGGTATGTTAGTAGTGTTTGGAGTACGAGTGTATTTGGGAGTGTCAACCTGTTAGAACTTCTATATGCGAACTTTGTCATTTGTCACACACACACACACACACACACACACACACACACACACACACACAGACACATACACAGACACAGACACACACAGAACATCACAACATCGCTAAGTGGTCAGTTTTTAATGAAAGCCGTAACAGTAAATTCTTGGTGTGTTGTGCTTAGGGTAACCCAGTAATAATGCACACCCAAACACTAATTTCCCTCCACAACGGCCCGGCACCTCCCATCAGCCGTGTATGTATGTAAATTTTGCTAATATCACTGACGAGGCATCCCCTGTGAAAAAATAAAAATACAAAACAAAAAGCTGGGGAAAGTTCGATCCCCCCAAAAAATTAGGGGAGAAATCCATCCCCCCCACAAAATAAGGGGAGAGTTTTACCCTTTAAAAAAGTAGGGGAGAGTTGGGCCCCTTAAAGTCAAGGAGAGTTAGCCCCCTTAAAATTAGGGGAGAGTTTGGCCCCCATGAAAACTCATGGGAAAGCTAGACAAATACAAAAATCAGAGAATGCTGAACACTCTACAAAAAATCAAGGGAGGATTGTATCCCTATAAATATCAGGGGAGAGTTCGACCTTTGAAAACCATTCTGGGAGAGTTACCCTATAAATCAGCGGAAGAGCTGATTCCCTATTAAAAAAAAATATATATATATATATGAACCTCTAAAAGTCTACGGAGGGCCGGATCCCCTCAAAAATCAGGGCCTGAAAAGTGAGTGAAGAGTCTGACACCCCCCAAAAAATCACGAGTGCTAGATCCCCTAAAAATCAGAGGAAAATTGGACCCCCTAAAAATCAGGATAAGACTTGGACCTTAAAAAAAAAATGGATCCTTAAAATCGGATGAGAGTGGAGCCCCTGTGCTCTGAATAAATACATGCAATAAATAAACGCCTGTGTTTATTATCATCATCATTATGGACGGTGCGTGATTAATGAGTGGACTTGGATGCTATGATTCACTGGCTAATTTTTAACCAGGTGAAGGATTTCAAGCTTTGTGTGTTAAAAAATCATGGTTGTACTTCATTTCTCCTCACTAATATGGTTTTGCTTTTAATCTCTGCTAACACAATTCTTTTTATTTTCGTTTCTTGTGTTACTTCATCATAGTTGTACTTCGTTTCTTCAGATTTTCGTGGTTCTGTTTTTCATCCTGTGTAATATGATCCCCACTTCTTTTGTTAAGCTGTGTGTGCGTTAACCCCTTTTAATCCAATGACAGGTTTTTGTCTATTCTTGCTACCATCATCTTTCTCAACTTACGAGGGGCCTTAATACTCTGTTCACTTTAACGACGTAAATTGTCACCTCTTCATATTGAATGCTGAGATAAACCAACAGAGCAACACTACAATATGATGCTATTTACGAATCAATGCTATGGAATGGATGGACAGGTAGAGCAGTATCAGTAGCAATGTCTTTTTCTGCCACCAACTTATGGAAAATAAGCTGTGCAAGAGGAGGAAAAATTTCGCCTAGTAAAAATCAATTAAATATGGTGATGAAAGCTAATTATGACTATATCTAACCCCTCTGGTACCAAGTATCTCCTCAGCTTAAAACAAAAAAATCTGAAGGAAGCAGGTATAAAATGACAGGCACTGTATGTCATCAGAGTGAAGGGTGTATTTCATTTCTAATTTTATGGTTTAGTTTTTTCATCCTGTGTATTATCATATTTTTCGGTTATATAATTTTAATAAGTTCTACTAAATTCATCGGCATCACAGGTTCATATATAACCAACTTTGTCACCATCACAATCCTCACCTCCAAAACCCACACCAGCATTACTAATCTTGTCATCAACACAACTACAGCCTTCACTACCACAACTACCTCACCGCCACCACCACCACCATCACAAACTACACTATCATCTGCATCACAATCTTCACCATAACCCTCACCGCCACTTTTACTTCATCACCACCACCACAACCCTCACTAACAACAGCATCACAACCTGCACTTCCACATCACAAGCCTCACCAATACCATCGACACTATCACCAGCATTACAACTTTCACAACCCTCAACACCCCTTTTACTTTCACCACCACCGCCACATTCATCACCATCAGCAGCATCACAACCTTCACTTCCATCACCACAAGCCCTACCACCACTTTTAGCTACTTTCATCCTCACCACCAGAAAACTTGTCACCACTTTTAACTAATTTCATTCTCAACACCTCTTCACCAGAACCCATCACCACCACAGACTACATCACAACAGCTCCATACTTAAACACTCTTGCATCCAACCTAATCACCAAGTCACACCTGCACATTCCCACTACATACACATCAGCAACTAAAAACCAACACGTCCTCCCCTACCCCAATATCACTACAACAAACCCTTAGCCCAATCCGATGACTTTTTTTCCGCTATATTCTTGCTAATTAGAGATCACTTAGTTCAGGTTTGGATGGACTTTCGAGCTGGTGGGGTTACATCTAGTCTTCTTTAACCACTACACTGCCAGACGTCATTTCAAATTTAAAACGTCTGGAGCTAGCGAGAATAAAGAAAAAAAAATACGTCACAGAATTCAAAGGGTTAAGTGTCTATAACCATCACTACAACTCGTAGGACTACTTTTCTGCTCACCTTATTTATGGTCGATGGCAGTGTTGGTTTTGGGGTGTCTTTTGCTTAAACATCCCCTGTGCAGCAAACTTGCCTCTGTTGAGGAATATGATATCTCTATTTTAAAATAAGTGGTAATATCTGTTTTATTCATAGGTTCATTTTGAAATCTAATTTCCTTATGTTCTTAAAACAATATTTACACTAGGGACGAACAGGGTCATTATAAAGTTGAAAAATATGTCAGATGGATTCACTGCTCAGCATAACATTCACTATATGATACACACACACACACACACACACACACACACACACAAAGCACTAATGGTCAGCAGTCCGCCGTATATGACGATAATCTAGCATACTTTTTTCAGATACCTGATATAAACCAAGGCAGAGAGGGTTATTTACAGAAAAAATGTAATAATTCATTTTCTCCTCATAATGAACTTGATCACTTTCAGACCTGTTGTGTAGTGCATTTTAGGGTATTACTTATTCAGTAAACAGCTTTTTCATTTACTCAAGCTGGTAAGTCTTCGGTTTTTATTTTGTCAAAAGCGAATCATCTTCAGCTGAATAAAATAGTCTGGAGTTAGCTACAACAGAATGCTGTACAGGTTGTCACGACCATAAGAAAAGCGTAATAATAACATGACCAATTAAATGGACTGATTACGAAAGAACTCCCAAAATACGCAATATGCCCCTTGTTAAACGCTGGTCACGCATCGAACCACTGTAATATCCTGTAACTTTGAAACACTATAGAACGTAGGAACAAAAACTATATAAAGGTAATCGTTTAAGCAACAAGAAATAATTACATCAGTCACAGCAATTCCTTGCATATAAAGTACATCATAGTATTAGAACACTTCAATATGCAAGCACACAGCACTCCAGATTTCTTCTTCTTCTTCTTCTTCTTGGCAAAACATCTCTCAACTAAACATACCGGTACGTCAAAACAAAACTGGATGATCAATAGTTACAGCTCAGGTATTCTTTTACTCCTGTCAACATTTAAACCAAACTTGCAGCAGCAGCATACTGTAACGATGGTGAGAAAGGCATTATTCTTGACACTTCCAACATCTACGAACTCAGGCATTCATTGTGAGATGTGAAAGCTTTCGCAAAGCTCAAAGTTGGAGTAACAGTCATATGTTTTGCTCCCGCCCGTGGACTGCAGTAGTGTCAGAGGATTTCTTCTCAACGTAACTGTTTGGCAATGATACAGATTACAGCACTCTTATTTCATTTCTACAAGCGACAAAACCAAGCGATTTTTCTTAATTTTCCGTATTTCACACAAAAGCTATTTTAAAATCCCAATCGAACACTGGCAGAGCTAAGTTTATTACCAGTTTCATATATGGATGACCATAGTATCACCTTCAGAAGTAAATTTAAATGTCATGGACTGTGTATTTGCAATTCAGTGGAAAAATAAAAAACATATCACTGCTTTCCAACAGCCCTTTTGAGGAACACCAGGAATAACACCATTCTCTGATTCATAAAAACAAAAGGGCACCAGAGACAAAGAATTTCTCAAACTTTTTCCTGTGACAAGGTCGTCCCTTTCAAGTTCCTCTAGCATAAAATTCCTGACACATACGCACTGATCTGTGAACGAATTTTTGTATGCAAGAAAACAAGTGAACGACAGACTAAAAGATTGCCAAAGTTGCCCCTTTCAAAGAATGTCTAACAAAAGAAAAAAATATATTTCAATTAGAGATTCCTGGACACACTGAATGGTGACTGCGTGCATGCGTGCGTGCTTGCGTGCGTGCGTGTGTGTGTGTTTCTAAATATCAAAATTCATTATCCCAGATCACTTTGCTACATCCTCGTATCTACTGTACACTGAACTATCAAACCTGCAGTATAATATATGCTAAAATACTATCGTACACTGTCTCGAACCACAACATTCACTACCACAACCAATACATTCTCCTACACCACCACACTCACAACCACAACCTCCCACACCATCTCCACCCACACTATCATCACCACAGCCTCCCACACCACCACCACCACAACCACCACACCAACCACCACCACACCACAATTACTACCACTGATCCATCCATCACTACCACTGCCACCACCACCACCACCGCCACCATCACAACCTGCGCCATTCGGCGTGTCTTGCAGAGCACCATCCAGTAAGGGGAATCTGGCCTCAGTGACTCATTAAAGTTAGCAGTTTCCCTGACTACCCCCTTGCCTCTCTCCTTACCGCACCCACATCCTTTACCTCACTTCTCTCATTATCCTTATGTCATCATTTTCACTTTCCTCTTCTCCTTTCCAGAACTTCACCCGTTTATTACCTGCACTCTCATTCTTCCAGTCCTTTTGGCATTTCTTTCTCTACCCTTCTTCTCTCCCTCTCTCCCTCCTTTCCTCTCCTCTAATCCTTTACCTCACTTCTCTCATTATCCTCATGTCGTCATTTTCACTCTCCTCTTAGCCTTTGTCTCCTGTTTATTACCGGTGTTCTCTTCCCCCCAGCCCTTTTGGTATTTCCTTCACAAACTTTCTTCCCTCTCTCCCTCATCCTTTACCTCACTTTACCCATTATCGTTATATCGTCCTTTTTACCTTCCTCTTGGCCTTCCCTGAACTTCACTTCCTGTTTACTATTGGTTCTATCTGGCCTTCATCTCTTAACCATCACTTTCCCTCCATCACTCCCTCCCTCCCTTATCTTTTACTTCACTCACTCCTCTTATTGTCCACATGTCCTTTTCATCTTCCTTTTAGCCTTCCCAGAATTTCACCTCTTGTATTCTACTCGTACCCTCTTCCCTACAGCCCTTTCGACATCTCTTTCTCTGTTCTTCTTCCTTCCCTCCTTACCTTCTTCCTCATCTTCCCCTCGTAATATATCTCATTTCACTCATTTTTCTTTTCCACATCCATTTAGACTTCTCAAAACTTCATCTATTTTTTTTCTTCTCTCTCTCTCTCTTCACTATTCTCCTGGCATTTCGTTCATTTCTTCACTCCTCTCTTTCTTTCACTTTTTTTTTTTTTACCAGTACCCGTGTCTCATCCCCCACTACTTTCTCTTCTTTTCTTACACAGTTCCCTCCATTCATCCTGCCAGTTCTCTCCCATGCCCATCCATACTCATTCGACACAACCCTTCCCTCACTACTCTCTTCTTTTTTCTTCTTTCCTCAGACTTTTTCTCTTCCTACATCTACTTTTTCTCTATCTTCATACCCACTTTCACCCCAATGTCCCCTCCATTCCTCACTACTCTCCCTTTCCTTTTATTTTTCCATTCTTTCATCCTTTTTCCACCCTATACCCACCCTTGCTTCATTCTCCATATCCCCTCCCCTCCCTCCCTCCCTTCCTCACTACCCTTTCCCCTTCTCTTCTTTCTCCACTTTTCCCTCCCTTTGTCCGGCCAATTTTTTCGTATATCCACCCTCACCCCCGCCCCACTCCCTCCCACATTCCCTCACTACTCTCTCCTCTTTCCCTCTTTCGTTAACACTATTTTCTCCCTCTATTCAATCAATTCGCTTTCATTACCTTACCCCATTTCCCCTCCCTCTTCTCTCACCTCTTGGTTTTTCTCACACCTTTTCCCCCTCCCTTCACTAAACCAAATCTCTTAAACCCGCCCATACCCAACCAACTCTCATATCCACCATTAACCCACATCCCTTCCCTCCGTCCCTCACTACTGTCTCATCTTTCCTTACACTTTTCCCTCCCTTCATCCCACCTACTCTCCCATACCCAACCTCACGCCACCCCCCAGCCCTCTCCTCCTCCCTCCCCCCACCCCGGGACAAGTGATCTCGTCATTAGCGGTGGATAATGACCGGGACGAGCCCCATCAACGGCGGTCTAAGGGTTCTCGCCGGTAATTGTTGTGTTCATGGTCCGAGGTGCTCGAGTGTTCTCCTTCCTCACAGCCACCAGGAAAGGAACCCAGTGAATGCCTCCTCGAATCTGTGCCTCCAATGAATGCTCCTTCTAATTTCTGACTGTTACGAGGAGTTATCCCTTTTTTTTCATACAGTACGTTTTCTTTTGTTGTATATCATGAATGTAATGAATATTATGTTTATTATTGTATAATGTGATTGTATATTGTGTTGGAGTTTATCTTTGGAGAATGTAGAAATGAATTAATATTTGTGAAGTTGTTAAGGGTTAACATGTAAGGTTATGTTGTTATATTGTGATCCCGTTAGTGAGAGATATGTTGTATACGTACGAGGGGAGAGCGGGTGGCTTCTCTCTCTCTCTTGGTGGCTAGCTGTGTGAGGAGCTGTTCTGTGTTTCAGCTCGGGTGGGCTTGTTGGAGGAGACACGTGGTGATTTTGGGAGAGCTGCGTGGTCACACAATGTGAGGTGTTATACAAGGGAAGTGGTGAGATAATTATGTGAATATATTAATGAGTATTACTTGCGGGAGCAGAATATACAGGTGTTGGGGAGAGAGAGCGTGGTGTGGGTGGCTACAAGATAGCTTATGGTGCACGTGGTGGTGTACTTGTTATTGTGGAGATTATTATTGTGTGAACCATTGTGGAACATTTGTGTGGTCAATCATTTTGAGATATTATGGTTATTATTGAGTGTCATTTGGTGTTAAGATCATTGTGGGGGTATAGCATAAGTGATCTAAGTATTTTCTTTATTTGAGTATCAGTGTATTTATTTGTAAATATATGTAAATAGTGTAGTAGACTATTTCATTATCATTGATGGTGTGATGGGTGATACAGTATTTGTGGTGGAGATATTTCATGTTACTATCCAGCTGGCCCGGGAATGAGGAGTTGCAGGCCGAACGAATTTCTTGTTGTACCTAACTATTGCAGCGTGCTTGAAGAGTGAGGACAGCTGGGGACGTAACAGAAAATTGGGGGCCTGTCCGGGATCTCTTTGTGATTGTGTGCCACCTGTCCATGAGCCCAGTGTGTGTGACCAGGAGAATATGCTTTCCTTGCCAGCCCTCCCCTCTGGACTACTGTGTTTTGGTGAGCCTTGAAATTATTTGTAATCATGGCAGAGAGTAATGTGCAAAACTTTATGAGCAGTAGGGATGTACATTTTCTATACCAGTGCACAAAAGAAGAGCTGAGGGAGTTAGCATGCACTTATGGCATTGAGTTAAAAGCTAATCTTAAGGAGGATATGCAGAGAGAACTGATAAAGGGTTTGATGGAATCTAGCATTTTGGGTGGAGAGCAGAGTGAGTGTGAAGAAGAAAATATGGAAAAGGATGAAAAGTGTATAGAAAGAAACAGAGAAATGACTGGTAGTGAGATGATGGAATGGAAAGTGAAGTTAATGGAGATGGAGATAATGTTACAGAGGGAAAAGAATCTGTTACAAGATAAAAAGAATCAAGAAGCTTTGATGAAAACAGAAGTTGAGAAGGAGAGGATCAAGGCTCAGGTGGAGATGAAAAAGTTGGAAGTAGAAAAAGGGGAACACAGAGGAAATTCAGCAGATATAAAGATGAAACTTATGCCAGAATTTGTAGAGGAAGAGGCTGAGGATTTCTTTATACAATTTGAGAAAATTGCTGAATTGAGAAGTTGGCCAAAGGTAGAGTGGGCTTTGTTGGTGCAAGCTAGATTAAAGGGCAAGGCAAGAGAGGCTTATGCTGGTTTGGGTATTGGTGAGTGCAGTGATTATGATGTTGTTAAAGAGGCAGTTTTACAGACTGTGAAGGTGGATCCAGAAATTTATAGACAGCGTTTCAGAGACGTTGGAAAGACACACAGTAACACCTATTTGGAAGTTGCTAGAGAGATTGTGCTGAAGTGTGGTAAATGGTTGAAATCTGAGGATGTCACAAGCAAGGAAGATGTGATACAGTTATTGATGTTAGAACATTTTAGAAATACTTTAGGACCAGCACTGAGGTATGAAATAATGAAACTAGGCATTAGAAATGTGATTGAGGCTGGACGTAAAGCGGATCAGCTTGCTGTTGCGTATGAGATGAGCAAAGGTGCTCATAGAGGTAAATTTAACCAGAGCTGGGTTAAGAAGTACACCAACTCTTGGGGTGGTAAACAAGGTACAGCTAACCAAAACAGTTTCAAGAACTCAAATAATTTTCTGAAATTTAATGTTGGACATGTTCAAAGTCAGGCTGTAGAGTCACTTTTGTTTAGGAGTGATAAGGTCAGTAATGCCTCACATCAAAATAAGTCAGGAATCAAATGTTATAAGTGTGGTGATTTTGGACACTTAAGTATAAGTTGTAGGAAAAATCAGGTGCAACCCAAGTGTCTGCATTGTGGTAAAGTAGGTCACAGGAAGTATCAATGTTATAGTTTGAAGAATTCCAAGGAAGCTGGATTGACTGTAACTGGGAAGGAACATGTAGACCGATTGTTAACAAATGTATGTACAGGATCCAAGGTGTTACCTGCAGTAGAGTTTAAGCCATTTATCACCAAAGGTCAGATGAAGGTGGGTGAGGGACAAGGAAAGGAGATTGTGATACTGAGAGACACAGGAGCTAACCTGAGTCTTGTACGTAAAGGTATTGCAGAGTGGAGTGATGAGTCCTTTACTGGTGAAAATGTTGTTGTTAGGGGTGTGAGTTCTTCAGAGCTTGAAGTACCAGTACATTGTATGTGGCTTGAGAGTGGATTTGTCAAAGGAAATGTGAAAGTTGGAGTAAGTGAAGGATTGCCTGTGTCAGGAGTGGACATGCTATTAGGGAATGATTTGGCAGGCAATAAAGTTGTCCCTGAGCCTGAAATTGTGGAGAATCCTGAGGTTGACCAGGAAAGTGAAACCGTACACCCAGAAGTATGTGAGGATGGTGAGAGACTTGAGGAGAGTATGATTTATCCAGCATGTGTAATGACAAGGGCTAGTGCTAAAAGAGCGGAGGAAGATGAGGAGTGTAAGTTAGACCTAAGCTCATCCTGGCTTTGTGAACCTGGAGATGAAGCAGAGCAGGTGGAAGGGAAGGAAGCAGAGACTTTGCCAGACTTTGTTGTGAAAAAGGAGGACTTAATTGATGCACAAAGGAATGATGAAAGTCTGAAGGCGTTGTGGAGTGAGGCTGAGAGAGGAATTCTTGATGGAGATGTGGGATATTATGTGCAAGACCAAATTTTAATGAGAAAATGGAGACCTGCTGATAGCCCAGTATCTGATCATTGGATGATGAAGACCCAAATTGTTGTCCCTAAGATGTACAGAAGTAAGATTTTGGAGTTGGCTCATGAAAGTAGTTGGTCAGGACATTTTGGTGTAAGAAAGACTTTGAGTAGAGTGACAGCACATTTTTATTGGCCAGGTGTAAAGATGAGTGTAACTAAGCATTGTAAGACTTGTCATACATGTCAGGTTGTTGGTAAACCTAACCAGAATATTGTAAAGGCACCATTGCACCCTATTCCTGTTGTAGATGAACCATTCAGCAGGATATGTATTGATGTTGTAGGTCCTCTACCTCGTTCTAAGCGAGGCAATCAATATTTGCTAACTATTATGTGTATGTCAACAAGGTTTCCAGAGGCAATTCCTTTGAGAAGTATCCATTCTAAAGTGATTGTGAGGGAGTTGGTGAAATTTTTCTCATGGGTTGGACTCCCGAGAGTAATTCAGTCAGATCAGGGCAGTAATTTCACTTCAAGGTTGTTTGGTCAGGTGTTGAAAGAGTTGAGGATTAAGCAGCAGTTATCGAGTGCCTACCACCCGCAGTCGCAGGGATGTGTGGAAAGGTTTCACCAAACTCTAAAGAAGACTTTAAAAATATACTGTACTGAAATGGATAAGGATTGGGATGAGGCAGTGCCACTAGCTTTGTTTGCCATAAGAGATGCTGTACAGGAGTCCACTGGCTTCAGTCCATTTGAACTTGTGTATGGACATGAGGTCAGGGGACCTCTGCGTATGTTGAAGGAGAAGTGGTTGGGAAATCATGATGTGCCAAATATGCTGGATTAGGTTGCTATGTTTAAGGAGAGATTGTTGAGAGCTAGAGAGATTGCCAGTGAGAATTTAAAGGAGTCACAGACTCATATGAAGACCTGGTATGATAAGAAGGCACGAGATAGAAGTTTTCAGCCTGGTGATAAGGTGCTGGTGTTGTTTCCATTGCAGGATAATCCTTTGAATGCAAAATATTGTGGGCCTTGGGCCATTAAGGAGAAAGTCAGTGATGTAAATTACATAGTCAGAACCCCAGGGAGACGGAAGGGAACTCAATTGTGTCATGTAAATATGATCAAGCCATACTATGGTAGGGAAGAAGTATTGGATGTAAATGATGAAGTAGATTGTGGTAATGTTGTGAAGGTGGAGAAAAGTGATGGTGAAGATGATGACTTGATAAATTGTGAAGGTCAGAGTTTGGAAAATTCAGTCATATTAAATAATTTGGATGAGAAGTTGAAGCATTTAGATAAGGATAAGAAAGGAGAGGTAAAAGGAATTGTTGACAAGTTTAGATCTTTGTTTCCTGATGCTCCTAGAAGAACCCATGTTATTGTGCATGATGTGGAAGTAGAGGATGTAAGGCCAATTAAGCAACATGCATACAGAGTGACTCCACAAAAGAGAGAAATTATGAGGAAGGAAGTAGAGTACATGTTGAAAAATGATTTAATTGAGTCAAGTAATAGTCCATGGAGTTCACCCTGTGTACTTGTACCTAAGGCTGGAGGGAATAGTTACAGATTTTGTACTGACTTTAGAAAAGTGAATACTGTAACTAAGACTGACTCATACCCTATTCCCAGGATTGATGACTGTATTGATCAGTTAGGAAATGCTAAGTATGTGACAAAGTTAGATTTGCTTAAGGGTTTTTGGCAAGTTGGATTAACTGAAAGGGCTAAGGAATTGTCAGCATTTGTTACCATGGATGGGTTGTATCAGTATAAAGTTTTGCCATTTGGAATGAAGAACAGTAGCAGTTGTTTTCAGAGATTGGTTAATGCAGTGTTGAGTGGAGTGAAGTGTTGTACTGTATACATTGATGATATAGTACTGTATTCTGATACATGGGAGGAGCATTTGAAGTTGTTGGATGAAGTATTTAGAAAGTTAGATGATGCAAATCTCACAGTGAATTTAGCAAAGAGTGATTTTGTGAAGGCTTATGTGGACTATTTAGGATTCAAAGTAGGACAAGGACAAGTGAGGCCATTGGATGCTAAGGTGAGAGATATTGTGAACTTTCCTTCTCCAACAAATAGGAAAGAATTGTTGAGGTTTTTGGGAATGAGTGGGTATTACAGAAGATTTTGTAAGAACTTTTCAGCCGTTGCATTGCCATTGACCAGGTTGTTGTCAAAGAAGGTGAAATTTATGTGGAGTGAGCACTGTGTGGAGGCTTTTAAGAAAATTAAGGATATGCTAGTAAATGCACCCATATTGGTCACTCCTGATTATGATAAGCCATTTAAATTGTATGTGGATGCCAGTGGTGAGGGAATTGGAGGAGTATTAATGCAGGAAGTGGAGCAGGTTGATCATCCTATTGGGTATTTTTCTAAGAAGTTGTTACCATATCAGATGAATTACAGTACTGTGGAGAAGGAGGCTTTGGCATTGATTATGAGTTTGAATCATTTTGAAGTGTATGTGAAGGGTACCATGAAGCCCGTCCAAATTTTCACTGATCATAATCCTCTTGTATTTGTAAATAGGATGAAGAACTCTAACCAGAGGTTGATGAGATGGTGTCTGCTGTTGCAAGAATATAATTTGGTTGTGACTCATGTAAAGGGAAGAGAGAATGTGATAGCAGATGCTCTCTCTCGCATTCCTGAGAGAAGTGAATCCTCTTAAAGGGAGAATTCACATCTTTACTGGAAGGGGGGTGTTACGAGGAGTTATCCCTTTTTTTTCATACAGTACGTTTTCTTTTGTTGTATATCATGAATGTAATGAATATTATGTTTATTATTGTATAATGTGATTGTATATTGTGTTGGAGTTTATCTTTGGAGAATGTAGAAATGAATTAATATTTGTGAAGTTGTTAAGGGTTAACATGTAAGGTTATGTTGTTATATTGTGATCCCGTTAGTGAGAGATATGTTGTATACGTACGAGGGGAGAGCGGGTGGCTTCTCTCTCTCTCTTGGTGGCTAGCTGTGTGAGGAGCTGTTCTGTGTTTCAGCTCGGGTGGGCTTGTTGGAGGAGACACGTGGTGATTTTGGGAGAGCTGCGTGGTCACACAATGTGAGGTGTTATACAAGGGAAGTGGTGAGATAATTATGTGAATATATTAATGAGTATTACTTGCGGGAGCAGAATATACAGGTGTTGGGGAGAGAGAGCGTGGTGTGGGTGGCTACAAGATAGCTTATGGTGCACGTGGTGGTGTACTTGTTATTGTGGAGATTATTATTGT
>JAGKTI010027881.1:0-10478 GCA_018397915.1 Birgus latro | reverse complement strand
AAAAAAAAAAAAAAAAGCCCAAGGATCTTCTGTGGTGGTGTTCTCTCGAATAATAAGTTTTGTACCGTAATTTGTGAGTCAGCTTGATTTATTCTCTGAGGTGGAGAGAGCATTATTTTAACCAGTTTACTGGAGGAATCAGAGACTGAAGTATAACTGTATACTAGTTACTATTTGTTCAAAGGTAATTTTATTTTTTATGTAAGTTAAGGTTAGTAAATCATAGATAATTAATTTTCTTATGTGTTTGATCTAAACTCCTCTGGGAAGTTTGATTGTGAGTTCGAGTGGTCCGCAAGGTATGTTACTATCTACAGAATTCACGCACTCTTATTTTCTCACGCTACCCTGATTACTGTTTCTAGGCCTCAGTGTCCCGTCTTTCATTGTACAGGACTAATAACTTCTTTCCTGGCAATCGCTGGGTGGTGGCAGCCTACCAAAATTAATTCTACTTCTACCTGTTAGTATTTCTTCCTAGTGGGAATCAGTTCACGAGGCCTTCCATAATAATTCTAGGATTTCTTCCTCAGTCGTAATCAGTATTCAGTAATCAGTAAAAATCAAATAAATTCATATACATAAAATTGGCGCCCTTACACTGGTGTCACACCAGTGAGATTTAGATAGACTTAGATAAATTAACCTCATTTTAAGGCAACCTAAAATACCCTACATTACACTGGTGGCTACCTGGTGGAATATTTTAAATTTCTATGTGTGCCTAAAATTCTCGGCACGACACTATATTCTTCTGCAAATGTAAGTTCCCAGAAAAATTGCCACCAACCAGTGATGCCCTGCATTTTCACATTCAGAGGGCCCATTGTCAGACAATGGTTTGGCGACAGGTGGTCAATGCATTTCCCATTCTGCCAGAACCAACTTCAAGTGGATGGTTTCTGGATGGTGGCTCACTGAAGCCAAAGCTCACATCTTTGCCTCCAATCCCTGAAGCATGTGAGGAGATTGTGACATGTTCTTGCACCACAGGATGTACCTCGCAGGGATGTTCTTGCAAGAGGGGAAAGCTTTATTGTGCAGTAGCTTGTAAATGTAGTGAAGGAAACACCCCTTGCAGAAATTAGGAAGAGTGATATGAATGGTAATTTCAAATGTATAAAATACAATAAAACATCAAAAAAATTTATACATTTGGAGTTTCTATTATGCTCTAATACCAGTTTCTACTCTACTTGTGTTGCTTTGGGCTACACATAGAAAAGTGTCGTAGTTTATGTCTGTTATCATCATTCTTTTTCAAGATGTGGGCATTGTAAGTTATACATGCGCCATTTTGTTTTTCAGCATTTTGAGCCCTTCATTGTAAAAATCCTGTCTGGTAAAAAAAAAAAAATCAGATTCAGCACCAAAAA
Organism: Birgus latro; assembly: GCA_018397915.1. Taxonomy (NCBI): domain Eukaryota; kingdom Metazoa; phylum Arthropoda; class Malacostraca; order Decapoda; family Coenobitidae; genus Birgus; species Birgus latro. The sequence goes on along the minus strand of JAGKTI010027881.1, from coordinate 9,102 downwards.
ATCCTTTAGAAAAAGCTATTTACCCATTTTTCCTCAAAAATGCTTCTTACTCTTTAAATAGCCACGTTTTGCAAAAATCTGCCTAGTCTAGGAGTCCCTTTTTTTTTTTTTTTTTTTTTTTTTTTTTTTAAGGCTTCCTTGGCAATGGATCTAACAGGCTGTCCAGCTTAGGTTAGTGCCTTATTTAGTGTCACACCGACAATACCAGTAATAGAAGTGGGAACATTTACATCATTAAAAATTATGTGGGAGTCAGAAGGATTCAGTTGGTCAGCAAACTGAATTATTAGAAAATTCTAACGAATAGGACATAGCATATTTAACCTAACAATGAATAATGAACAATAGGCTATGATATAAGGCGCAAATTATGGCATCAATCTTTATCTAGGTAAAACTTATAGGCTACAGGTGTCGTCATTCAAAAATACCATTTTTCCTAAAGCCAAGAACACATATAGGCTAAGGCAGGCTAGATCATAGTAAGCCTAAATGTGGAGCCTGCAGAGTGTAGCACCGAAAATCCGAAATGGCAGTTATCCCTAATGTTCAAAGAATATTCATATCTTCTATTACTGTGGTACTTGACTATGGTTTTGTTTCCCTACCTTTAGTAACAGGCTATCCATCCAGGCTATGCATCTCTCAGCCAAATGAATTGGTTGAATTGACGGCTCCTGCACTTCCCCAATAGCTAGAAATGTCACTGTGGATTCTTACGGAAACTGCAGGCATAAAAAATGCACAAACAAATTCCTAAGAGATGTATAATATGTTATAAAACAGAAATAAATTACCGCCTTCTTCGCTGCTTCTCCGATTGTAAACAATGACCGTTCTCTAGCATTCGAAAGCAGGGTGACCAGATTTCTCTAGCGAGAATATGCTAGACAGCAGCTGAAATTATGCTACATTGGCAAAAATAATGCTAAATATGTTGTTGCTCTTAATACGTTCGGTTTCTGTTATATTTTATGATTAATATAGTATTATTTCTAAGTTTTTAACTGTGTACAGTAAGCACTCTTATAATCATGAAAGAACATTAAAATAAATAATTACTCAGTTTCTAAAGGTTTGTTGGACAAATATTTGTGCAACGTAAGTTGAAACTCTTCCTAATACAGTAGTTTCAACACTAACTGTAGAAAATAAATGCAAATTTAATGTATTGATGTGTGAATTAAGTTTGAAAGTTGTGGGTTCCTATTTTTCATACATTTTGTGAAACACAGGTTGAAACTCTTCCTAATACAGTTGGCCTACATTTTCAACACTACCTGTAGAAAATAAATGCAAAATAATGAGTGAATTGAGTTTGAAAGTTGTGGGTTCCTATTTTTCATACATTTTGGAACTAAATTTTTACTTAGTTTTCTTTTTAGCAACTACTTCTACGTCTGAAGACATTTTATCCTGTAAAAAAATTTAATAATTAACTAGAACAAAGAACACTTAAATTTTAAAGTTAATATACCATGTTACGTATTTTATAAACAGTAAAAAGGCCAATACGTGACAGGACCAGTGGCGACTGGCGTGATACTACTGAGATATCAGTCCTATTTACTGGGTACCACTGTTCTGTACCACACTTCGCACTTAAGCACTGCAACCTACAGGAGGCACTGAAGCAGTAGAGAAATGATGGGCACTGAACCTGCCGCAGCCTGAACAGACGGCATCCACAGACTCAACTGAATAACTGACTTTAGTCCGCCACGGCGCCACCCTGGGTCCCTGGCCCAGCGCCTGTGGACCTGTACAGTACACGTCTACCCTTCTCCAAAGCCGGTGATTTCCTGCTCTAGGTTCGTTAAAAGTATGGACTTTCACAGTTACCATTATTCATATTATATTAAACATGTATCCTGGTCTTCAATCCAGAAACTACAGCTAGCCACGAGTGTTAAGTTATTATAATCATGCTAAAAATTGTCCTAAGCTCATTAGATTATGCTAAAATATGCTAGATTTGATAACATGCTAAATTTTATGCTAAACACAATTTTCTGGAAAAATATGCTAAAATTAGCATAATTATGCTAAATCTGGTCACCCTGTTCGAAAGGCATAAAATTACAATAATAATAATAATCAATTGTCTTGTGAGTCTCTTATATAGGAAATTAACCAGTAATAAAACCATTGTTTTATCAAAGAATCCTTCGGGTGGCCAATAATTCAAAATATCAAAGAGATGCCGAAATACAGCATTCGGCTTTGTATAAAACAAAATTATGGTAACTAAAGAAAACCATCCCGAACGTATTGACAGGGGTAACTATTTAATATCCTATGACATAGTCTATTACACTGTGTGTTCTTTCATTACTTACATAATGATGAAATTATCAAATTCTTTTAATGATGATTGAGTTCATGTTTAGGTAATACATTTATTGTTGTTCAATATGAGGTTTACTCAAGTAAGGTTGAGAAGATTTCCCTAACATGGTCCCATGGGGCCCTTTCTTGCCTGGGGGCCATAAAGTGGACGCACGTGCGTCCGCCTGGGGACGCCCCTGGTCTTAAGCACAGATTAATCTCAGTACAAATTCATCCGTACCCTGCATCATAATTAAATCGACAGTACGCCTACAAATGCCAAAATTACGGTGTACAAGCAAAAAAGCGCACTTGTACTGTACCGTCTACGGGATCAGAACAACGTAGTGCACGAATGCTACAATCAGGTAAAAAACGAAAGCACTGCACCGCAAATCCTGGCCGATCAGAAATGGTACAAATCAAAGTCGCGATTCGTTCAACTACATTTCCAGAACATCACATTACGTAATACATTATACTGGTAATACAAGACAGCTTTGCACGTACCATAAACCCTAGTTGATCCGAATGTTGTAGGAAACAGATTACAGTCAGCATACAAATACGTCCAACTGTGACGTTCAGTGAAACACAACTGATCAGAAACACGTACAGATTTCACCCAGGATACAAAACCACTGAGTTAGTACCGTACATGAATTCTGGGTGATTAGAAGTGTGTACAAATTTCAGTCGCCATACATAACCACTCAGCAGTTACTTTGCATCCCTGACCATAGGAAACAACTACAGATCAAAGTCACGATAAAGAGCCAGTTAATGGTACCGATACAACGACATTTACCGGAACCGCACATCCTTGTTACATGCTTCACACAGAAAGGCTTATAACCCGAGGCGTGCAGCTGCTGCAGTTAGCTAGTAGGCCATGTCTGTATTGACAGAGGGCTCCACCACCACACCCACAGCCACAGCCACATCCATAACCACAGCCACACCCATATCCACACCGACAATTACACCCACACCCACACTTTCACAAATCCACAGCCACAGCCACACCTTACCCACATCTACACTCACATCCCACACCCACCCACACCCACAGCCACCGCTCTGTTCCCTGCGGGGCATCTGGACAGGCACAAAAACCGGTGAAATTTATACACCAAAGCACTTGAGTTAACCAGATACTTAACCCCCTTTGCTACGGACATTTAAGTGGGTGCAGAAGTATGCCCTTACGTGTGTTCTTGCAAGCTTGAACCCAGTCGAGGCTCCCTGGACGACGTGTACAAACTTTCGCTCACAAACACTACCACGCCAACTTCGAACACATTTCCATATCCACTTCTCACCCTACATGCCACAAGCTTGTCCCACCTAAACCTTAATATGTAGCAATCAGTGGGGACGAATCAAATTATTCTCTACTGACAGATAGTGACGTTTCTTGACTCTGCGGACCAGTTGCTCTTCAGTTCCCCCCTCCCCCCCTCAAAAAAAAAAACTTTACCTCCTCTGTCAAAGCAGTTCACCCATGTCAGGCGTGTGGAAGCCGGCTGCTAACAATTCTTCAACCATTATGATAGACTGGCGTTAGTTAAACCGAATAACAACTTCTGCAGATACACAAAGAACGGGCATCGTATAGAACGCGATAGGCTAGGGAAGACATATTGATATTAAGTACTGGTAACATCACTTACAAGGAGGCTACTTTTAACTCCTACTGCCTTAGCGCGCCATGTCTATAAAATCTCTGCTATCTGGAGACGGTTCTGTTCAGCTCAGGAGACCACTGGAAATAGAGGGGTTACTGTAAATACATCCTTCGTTAACGTCTTCACTGCTACGGTGCTCTCTTAAGCTAAATAAAATCGCCTGAAGAAGAAAAAAAAAGTCACAGGAGCGAAAGGACTGATAATGTAACCTGAAATTAAGAGAGGTACGTACATAAATGGCGAAGTGTACAGACAGGGACAAAGTTTGCTTGATATATCACCTTTTCTGCTCTCACTTTGTTTTCCTGGCTAATATTCCTAATCTGAGAGAGACATGATATACAGCTCTAGAGATTATGATTCTCTCTGATATGATGTGTCAGTGAGGAAAGTGGTGGACATGCTCAAGTGTGAGGTAGACGCAGGGGAAGTGTTGGCAAGCCTGAGTGGCCGACAGCAGCAAGATGTGCGTACTGCTAATATCACTTTCAAGGAGCAGACATGCAGTGTGGCCTTGCTGGTGAGATTACATTTGCCTGGGAGTTACGAGTTCTTGCTATGCACCATTACATTCTTGCTTCTCTGTTACACACTTTTTCCTGTCTCAAAATATAAACAGTGTGTGCTATACTCTGCTGTTTAAGAACCTCCTTTGTACATTTTCCTCACCAGTTAAACTCTGATAATTAGCACATGTTACAGAGTTTCTAGCACTCCTCCTATACACCATCGGTCTTTCTTCTTTGGTACATCCTTTTCTCTGTCACAAAATATAAACAAAATGAAAATTCTCGCTGACCTGGGAAATTCACTTGTACCTTTTCATTACCATTTTATTTCTGTAGGTATGTTTAAGAGTTACTAGAGGTGTTACTGTGAAGCCTGACCTGTATTCCCTATGTTAAACTCTCTCCTCCGCCGCAATTATGTAGAAAAGGGGTCACATTCTTGCAGTCACACGTGGCTCCCCAGTAACTTCCTTACCACTTAATTTATACAAGCGTAAATTACGAAAGGCCTTGCATAATGTAATGAGTAATCCCTCTCCATTACAGTCTCTTCTGTGTCGCAAAATATCAACACACAGAAGTTATTATTCTTTTAACGTACTACCTCCAGGTTAGACATTTTCAGAACCAAGATCATATTTACAAAAACAATTAATGAGGCTCAAACTGAGGAATTTCGATACGCTTCTTATCATTTTAACCAAGATAGGGAAACATCTCTCAGTCTCAACAGATAAATGGTAATAACTCCAAGCAGTCCATTTCTGGCTACCATCATCATCATTACCACCATCACCAATCCTAACCCTTCCCCATCACTAGACATTATTTTCGCTCCAGTGACGTAAAATGGGAATTGCCTGTCACCATTTGCGACCACAGAGGGACCACAATGCCAGACCTTTGAGCTCTAAAAGGTCTGGGGATAAACAGGTTATTGAAAAGGTCTATAAGGTCAGCCATACTGGGCCCTTCATGGTGCTTAACATACTTGACCTAAAAGGGAAGGAGGGATGCGTATGGGGTGAAGAGGGAATGAGAGGGAGAGAGGCACAGAAGGAGAGAAAAGGGTGAGAAAGACAAAGAGGTAGAGCGGGATGTAAGGAGAGGGAAGGGGAGAAAATGGCGAGAAAGACAAAAAGGTAGAGAGAGATATATTGTGAGGGAGAAAGGAGTGCAGAGGGAAAGAGAAAAGGGTAGAGGGGTAACAGCAGGGAATATGTGAAGAAGGAAGGAGGGATAAAAAATGGAGGAAAAGATTGAGGGAGAGGAAGGAGACAGAAAGTGGTGGAGAGGGGGATGAAAAAGAGTAGAGGGAGAAGAGCAATGGTTATGCATTCAAAGGGAGAGAGGGATACAAGGAGGAGGAGAAAGGGGCGGAGGAGAGAGAAACTAATGAAGAGGAGAGAAGGAAAGGAGAGAAGTGAGATGGAGAGAAAAAGGGAGAGAGGGATACAAGGAGGAGGAGAAAGGGGCGGAGGAGAGAGAAACTAATGAAGAGGAGAGAAGGAAAGGAGAGAAGTGAGATGGAGAGAAAAGGATGGAGGGGGAAGGAGAGAGGATAACTGTACAAGAAGAGAAGGTAGGGAGGGTATTGGGAAAGAGGAAGAGAATGTGGAGAGGAGAGAAGGAGGTGGAGTAGACGGAAGAGAGTGGAAGAGAATGATGATGGGATACGTGAGAAAGGAAGGAGGGATGAGTATGAGGTACGGGCATGAGGGGAAGGAAGGAATGAGGGGGAAACAATACAAGGAAGATTAAGGACGGAAAATTAATAACAGAGGGGAGAAAATCATGTGTGCAAAGAGGGGAAGAAAAAGAACGAACGTCTGGAGTAAAAGGAGGAAGACAGCAAAGATGGGTATGGAGGAAGATGCTGGAAGAAGGAGGTGAAGGAAATGTTCAGGAGGGGGGTAGAATGGAGAGGAGGGAGAAGAGGGGATATAATGGATGCAAAAGGAAGAATGGCGGGGGAGAGAGAGAGAGAGATGAAGTGGAAGCGGAAGAGGTCGAGGTAACGCAGCTGAAACCACTCGACGAGGAAGAAGAAGACGAAGAACAGAAGGAAGAGCACGGAGAAGAGAATCAGAGGACATCAAAGGGATAATAAAGTAGAACCGAGGAGGAGGAGAGGAGAGGAAGCCTGAGAAGAAGAGGAAGTGACGAAACTGAATGAAGCGGAAGCAGAAACTAATCCACAATGAAACAGGCAAATAATCAGAAGGACGACAGGAACAGAAAGAAAAGATGACGAAGACGAGGAGAAAGAGATGGAAGTAAAAGGAACAGCGAAAGATGATGATGATGATGATGATGATGATGATGATGATGATGATGATGATGATGATGATGATGATGATGAGGAGGAGGAGGAGGAGGAGGAGGAGGAGGAGGAGAAGGAAATCAGCTAATTAAGGAAGAGAAACAAGATAAGAAAAAGAGGAGAGGAAGACGAAGATATAATTAAAGGGTTTAAGAATGAGGAAGCGGAAGAGGGAAAGAAAAAACGAGGCATAAGCGATCATTGATATGCGTCTGAAGGATGCTGTGATAATGATGGGGTTGGGTGATAACGGGGGACAGGAGGAAGGAGGAGAGGGAGAGGAAGGAGAGGAGGAACACGTAGGACATGATGAGAGGGGAAAAAAAGGGGCGGATAAGAAAGAGGAGAGAGAGGAGGAAGAAGAGGAGGAACACGTAGGACACGAGGAGAAAGAAAGGGGAGAAGAAAGAGGAGCAAGAGGGAGAAAACATATAGAGGGAGGGGGAAAGGGAAAAGAAGAGACGGAAGAAGGAAGAGAAGAAGAAGAAAAGAGAGATATGAGGTACAAGGAAAAGGAAAAGAAAAGAATGGGAAGGAGAGAGAAAGTAAGTAAGAAAAGGAGGAAAATGTAAGAGGGACAAGAAGAGGGGAAAGAGGAAGTAGAGGAGAAATAAGATGGATAGAATGGGACAGAAGGGTGAACAAGGAAGTAGAAAATAAAAAGGGAAGTAAGAGGACGATGGAGAGGGAGGGTATGGGAAAAAGAGGAAAAGGGAGAGAGAGAGAGAGAGAGAGAGAGAGAGAGAGAGAGAGAGAGAGAGAGAGAGAGAGAGAGAGAGAGAGAGAGAGAAGGAATGGGTGCGGAAGAAGACGAAAAAGGAGAGGAAGCGGAAGAATAGCATCAGGAAAAGGAGACGAGGAGGAAAGAATGAAGGAAGAAGAGGAGGAACGAGATAGGACAGAAGTGGATAAGAGGAGAGGAAGAGGAAGGAGGTGAGGATAAAGAGGAAGGCCTGAGGAGGGGGATAGATGTGGATGAAAGAGGTCAAAGGAGCAGTTAAAAAAGAAGGTTATAAGAAAGAGGCAAAGGAAGAACATGAATGAAAGAAAGAAGAGGCAAAGGAAGGGAATGAGAGAAAGAAAGAAGATACAAAGGAAGAAGATGAGAAAGAAAGAAGAGACAATGGGAAAAAATTAGGGAAAGAAGAGTACGAAGATGAAAGAATGAAAATATAGAAGTGAAAACCATCAGAAGACTAAGGTGACGAAGACGAAAGATGGAACGGAAGGTGGTAAGGAAGAAAGATCGAATTATTTGGGCAGAGAAGAGGAGGAAGGTGACGGTAAGTACTAAAAGATTAAATGGAAACATAATGAGAAATAAAGAATGAAAAAAAGGAAAGAACTAACCGAAGCGAATAGAAGAGGACAAAGAGGAAGAAAAAGGTGATGAAAAACAGAAACTACAGAAAAAAATAATGAAAGGATAAAAAACAACGGAAGAAGAGGGAGAGACATTTAAAAACAATATATAGCAGAAAGAAAACTGGGGAGAAAATACGAAAAGAAATAGACGAATAAGAGAATACGAAGAGAAAGCGCAAGAAAAGAAACGAATAAAGGAAACAAGTAGACAACACTCAGAGAACGCATACCTCCGCAACACCTATACCACACACCTCAGATCATCACCAAAATTTAATGAACTCTTCCTTCGCCCATGATCCACACATCCACAAAATATATATGAAATCCATCCATAACTTTCTGAGATACCTTGTGGACAAACAGACAAACACGGGCGATTGCACTGCCTCTTCCAGCTTTCATTGGCGAAGGTAAAAATAAGAAAATAAAGACATTAAAAATAGAAATATAAACGGGAAATATAAAACTACGAGAAAATGAGAGAGAGAGAGAGAGAGAGAGAGAGAGAGAGAGAGAGAGAGAGAGAGAGAGAGAGAGAGAGAGAGAGAGAGAGAGAGAGAAACACATAAATCAGATCAAGCGTACCTAACTCAAACACCCTTCAAGCACACCCATTCGCCCACCCACCAACACACACACACACACACACACACACACACACACACACACACACACACACACACACACACACACACACACACAAATACATTCTTGAAGTTAAACCTATTATTCTGACTCTACTGACACGGTTGTAACGACAGACAGGCAGACAGCTGGACAGAAAAATCATCATCATCATCCTAGCTAACCCTATTTCTCGCTAAATCCTTCCACCTATCCATTCTCTCTCTCTCTCTCTCTCTCTCTCTCTCTCTCTCTCTCTCTC
>JAGKTI010027880.1:0-13125 GCA_018397915.1 Birgus latro | reverse complement strand
TGTGTGTGTGTGTGTGTGTGTGTGTGTGTGTGTGTGTGGTTATTTTACTTCAGCAGGTGTAAATGCATTGGCTGCACACCAAAATTACTCTTCTCTTACAGTACTGCATCCTTCTTTCAAGGGATAAGGAGTTGAGGGATGTTTGTATAGCCAGGGACTGGAGCTGTACAGCTTCCTTTCAGGGGATAGACAGGGAGTTGATGGATGTTTGTATAATCAGGGAGTGTAGCCAGTTAATTATGTGAGTGCCACTAATAACAGGCATCAGTTTGTAGTCCCCAGGTGTATTTAACAGACAGAAACCATGAATCTGGGCCACAGGCTTTAAGTAAGGCACTGACATGAGTTGAGTTTTAATTATGATAGTTCTTTCACCTTGACTTGGCTAATATTTTCAGCCTCTTGTGGCTTTATTTCATTCAACTCGGTGACAGAAAAAGCGTTGTGACTCAAAATCCTTTCCATGGCATTTCTTTGTGCATAGCATCATACCGTACTGTTTCAACTCATTTTCAAGGTGATTTCCAATTTTATACCATGTTTGTAGAAAAAGTAATAGTAGTTGCAGCCCCTAGTTCATTGAGCAACATGAACCCAGTGGACTGCAGGTGGAAATTGCTCTTCAGCAGTCCACCAGTTATATCAGTGCCACCTGATAAAGGCTCCAGGGTTATTCCAGGCTAACTCACCCAAAGCCTTCCAGTTCATGCCATAAATTTTGTTGGAAAAATTCGAGAAAATGCTTGTATTTAATGTGTAACCATGCAAAATCTTGCTCTCTTCACAAAATGTTATGGAATTTAACCAGGGTTTTATTTTCAGGTTAGAGTTGACTCAGCCGTGGAAACTGCCATTTCATCTTGTATAAAGGCTCCAACATGTTTGCATCAGCCTTGGTCACCTAATGGCAACTCTCCATGCTGCTCGATCTCTTGCAGTCACCCCGGCAGTTATCTCCACAGTCCAGTAAGTATCTGAATGTGACTGCATTTTGTTCTAGACTAAATCTGGTGGTTTGCAGGCTGATGTTGCCCTTCTCCTGAAGTCCACCATCCTCCTCTTGGGGTTTATTTGTCTATTGATACCACTGCATGAAGACATTCCTTTGTGGTAGCAGATTGGTAGGAGTAGACTGTAACACCAGTCGAACAGGGCAGTACTCCCAAGGTGGATGGAAAGCTGATGACAGGGACAGCTGGAGCTCCTGTTTCATCAGCCCTCGGGACTAGTTCCCGACCATCTGCCTTTCCTGAACTTTTTCAGTGTTTCAGTTACACGGAGAGTAGGCCAGCATGCTTTCCAGTACAAGTTTCTCTAACTGTCAACACCAAACTACATGCACAGTACACACTACACTACCTTTTCAAAATTTAAAAAAAAAGTAACGAACTATAACAGTGCCTCGGAGTCCCTGGGGGGGGGACCATAAATGCCCCCACCATCCGCCCCTCTCCCGGTGATGACTTATGCCTGGAACCACTGTCTGACTCACTTCTTCTTCATTTCTGCAACATTCGTGGCCTTTCTTCTAACTTTCTTTCTGTGGAACACCACCTCACCTCCTCTAAACCTCACCTTCTTTTCTTAACAGAGACTCAGCTGTCTGAGGCAACCAACAGCAAACCCTTTTCTGTATTCTCATACTTTCTCTATACTCATTTCAAAGCCAAAGGTGGCTGTTGTGTATATGTACGCAACGGCCTTTCTTGCTCTCGTGTTCCTGCACTTGATTCTTCTGAATTTTCTACTCTCTGGCTTCGGCTGTCCTGTAATTCTCTGACTAAATATATCTGTGCTGTTTACTTATCGCCTAATTCTACTGACTATCAAAAATTCTTCGACTGTCTTACTTCTACGATGGAACACATTCTATCCCTTTCTCCTTTCTCTGAAATCTCCATTCTAGGAGATTTCAATATTCACCACCACCTTTGGCTCTCCTCTCCTTTCACTGATCCACCTAGTGAATAAGCCTACACCTTTTCTGTCCTTAATGACCTAGAGCAGCTTGTACAGCACCCAACCAGTATCCCTGACCGCCTTGGTGAGAGCTCCAACGTACTTGATCTCTTCCTTACAACTAATCCTTCTGCTTATACTGTTAATCTTTTTTCTCCGTTGGGCTCTTCTGATCATAACTTCATTATCTTAACCTGTCATATAGCTCCTGTGCAGCCTGGGGATCCTCCAAAGAAACGTCGTCTGTGGCACTTTGGAGCTGCGGATTGGGAGGCCCTCACGCAGTACTTCTTTGATTTTCCTTGGAATGATTATTGCTTCCATGGCTGGGAGCTATCTGCGTGTGCCTTACGCATTATGGAGGTTATTCTCTCGGGCATGGAAGCATACATTCCTTTCTCATGTCCTTTGTCTAATGCAAGAAAGCCTTGGTTTAATTACGCTTGTTCTAATGCTGTCTGCAACAAGGAGAGGGCCTACAAAAGGTACCTGAGCCAACGCACCCCTGAATCACATCTTTCTTATGTTTCTGCCTGGAATCGTGCTAAGTCTGTTCTTCGTTCTGCTGAAAATAATTTCATCCGCACTAAATGTTCTCAACTCTCCGACTCGAATTCTTCACGGTCCTTCTGGCACCTTGCCAAAAACCTTTCTAACAACTTTACCTCATCATCCTTCCCTCCTCTTTTCTACTCTGCTGGCTCTGTAGGTGTTTCTCGTACTGATAAAGCAGATCTCTTCGCTTAAACTTTCTCCTCCAATTCCACCTTAGACGATTCCGGTGCTGTTCCTCCATCACTTCCCCTCCCTGACTTCCTTATGGCTGACATTAAAATTTCTTCAGCTGATGTATTTACAACCATCACTGGTCTCAATAGTAACAAGCCATATGGGCCTGATGGGGTCCCTCCTGTTGTCCTCAAGAACTGTGCTTCAGTGCTTACACCCTGCCTAGGTAAACTCTTTCACCTTTGTCTGTCAACTTGTACCTTTCCTCCTTGCTGGAAGTTTACTCTCATTCAGCTAGTCCCAAAGAAGGGTGACCATTCCCAACCCTCTAACTATCGTCCAATTGCTTTATCATCCTGTGTTTCAAAAGTGTTTGAGTCTATTCTTAACAGAAAAATTTTAAAGCATCTTTCCTATCACAACCTTCTTTCTGATCGTCAGTATGGGTTCCGTCAGGGACGCTCCACTGGCGATCTCACCTACCTTCGGGACTTTGGCGAAAGCTTTGCCACTGCGCTTGACATCTCAAATGCTTTTGATTGAATCTGGCATAAATCTTTAATTTCTAAACTGCCCTCTTACGGTTTCTATCCTTTTATCTGTGTCTTCATCTCTAGCTTTCTTTCTGGTCGTTCTGTAGCTGCTGTTGTAGACGGCCATCACTCTTCTCCTAGATCTATCAACAGTGGTGTTCCTCAGGGTTCTGTCCTATCACCAACTCTCTTCCTTTTATTCATCAATGACCTTCTAAGCTGTACCTCTAACCCTATCCACTCGTACGCTGATGATTCCACCCTTCACCTTTCCTTTCGGTTCCCGCAATGCCTGTCTCAGCAGTTACTTCAGCAAACAAGGGATGAGGCTATGGCACACCTAATGTCCGACTTGGCTCGTATCTTTGACTGGGGTAAAAATAATCTTGTTGTTTTTAATGCATCAATGACCCAATTCATACACCTATCAACCTGCCAGAATCTTCCACTGGAGTACCCACTGATGTTTAATAACTTACAGCTCGCTCCTGCAACATCCTTAAACATGCTTAGGGTGTCATTCACTAGGAATTTATCTTGGAAGGAACATATTACATCTCTTGTGAAATCTGCTTCAAAGAGATTAGGTGTGCTAAGCCGACTCCGAACCTTCTTTACTCCTGCACAGTTGTTGACTTTGTACGCGGGTTTTATTCGCCCCTGTTTAGAGTACAACTCTCATGTGTGGGGAGGCTCCCCACATGCAGCCCTTCTCAATAGGTTGAAGTCAAAGGCTTTTCGTCTCATTAACTCTCCTCCTCTTACTGGCTCCGTTCAACCTCTGTCTCTTCGCTGCACTGTTGCATCTTTATCTCTTATCTATCGCTACTTCAGTCGCTACCGTTCCTCGGAACTGTCTGCTTGCATCCCTCCACCTCTACAACGGGCAAGTAGCACCCGTCTAGCAACAACCTCTCATCCCTTTTCTCTCCAACTCTCTAATGCAAGAGTTAACCGTTATTCCCAGTCCTTCATTTATGCAACCGGTCAATTCTGGAACTGTCTTCTTCTGTCTGTATTTCCTACTTCCTATGATCTCCAGTCCTTCAAATGCAGTGTGTCCAGGCATCTCAAAATGAACAATGGATCTTGAATTTGGCTCTCTTTTTGTATTGTTTTTGTTTGTTCTTAGAAGGAACAGTTTGCGGGCCCACGGCCTTTGGTTCCTTCTTCCTTGCATAAAAAAAAAGAAGAAGAAAAAAATACTCCATATTAGACTCTGGTTTTATACTCCATATTATACTCTATCATCTTGTTCTGTGAGAGAGAGAGAGAGAGGTGTAAGTTGGGAGAAAGGTAGCAAAATAGCAGGGGACAAGGTGATGAGGCGATTTGTCTGTGGCCACTCTTTACACGATTATGGTGTCTGGCCTATCACCTCTAAACTCGGTGTATCTTTTTCACCACCACATCTGCATCCATTCTCTCCATATAATCATTTCTGTATAATGTCACACTCTTTAGCACTTAGCGACAGACCCAGGTTCGAATCCTCACTAGGGCAGGGAACAGTTTAAGGATTCGAATCTCATTAAATCAGGCTTTACTGATCTACCAGAAGACCCGCCGACATGTCGTAAAAATACCCCCGCTAATACCAATACACCAGTCCTGTATGAGACAGCCCTAGCATGTATTCAATATGGACGGTGGGTGTTAGCGCCGAAGTGGTGACATGTAGAGGTCTTGCTATGTATGTAGGAGGACTCTTGGGCCTTGATAGCAGGCTGTGAAGCCTATGCCCAGAGTCGGACACATTAAAAAAAAAAAAAACATAGTTTCCTCACTTAGTCGGACACATTTAAAAAAAAAAACACACGTTTCCTCACTTCCTGTGTAACTTTTACCTCAGTGGTTGGCTGCTCTATGAACTGTCTCAGCTCCTTTCATTTTTAAAAACTGACATTTCATCACTCTTATAAGAATTTGTAGCAGCCTCAGACTTGATAGTGTATACTGTAGTGCTGTGTTTAGGAAGAGAATTGGTAGGTAGGAGTAATAGGAACTTAAGTCAGATGATTTTTTTTGTCTCAGTAGGAACAGGAAATTGGTCAGGTAATGGAAAGATACATTTGGTGAGCAGTTTGTGTCATGGGATTAACTACTAGACTCACACCTCAAGCTTAGGAACCAATTTAGGAAGTCAAGAAGCTATGAAGTCAAGAAGCTTTGTATAGTGGAAGGAGGTGTGGAAATTTAAAGAGTAAGGGGGGAGGTGGTAGGAAAAATAAACTTAGGCTGAGTTACTGAAGTTACTGAAGATGGTTAATGAGTATGGGGTAGATTAGAAGTCATAGCTGTAGTCTGGCTGGACAAGAGAACCCCTAGGGATAAGGTGACTTTGTGATGGAATTATGAAATGGAAACAGGACTGACAATAGTGCTTAATACATGGAGGTTTCTTTGTGTGAGTCTGGTGGAGCGGGAGATGGAGGATGAGATGGAGGGATGGAATGGGGAGAGATTTGAGAGTGGGTGTTGAGTTGGAGGGAGGTCAGCCAAATAGCAGAAGACAGGGCAATATGGAGATTTGTTTGTGGTCACCCTTAAAAGATTAAGCCATCTTGCAACAGATAGATAGATATCAGATGAGTCAAAGCTAAGGATTACTGTAACCATCCAGTGTTGCACAAATGAACCTGTTTGTGTGTGTGTGTGTGCAAATTTTGATGGTATAGATAACTAAAAAAAGAAATCTCGATGTATAAGTACACCCTCAGTAGTTGGCTTAATAATACTCAGCAAAGATATATCAAGTAGATAGTTAGTTCTGCTCTTAATAAGGTAAAAAAAAAAAAAATCCAATTTTGTATGTCCACCATATCATATATAATTAGGGATTTTTTATTTTCATCATGTAAGTTGATTATTGTTGCAACAGGAGTTAAGGTATAAAAATGTACATGAAAACATTGTTGTGATGAGGATTGGTAGATTGAGATGGTTTGGGCATGTGGAGAAGATGGAGGATGACAACTGGGTGTGGTGAGAGATGTGAATGAAGAGTTGAGAGGAAGGATGGGACTGGAGTACTGGTGTTGTGATGAGGGGTATTTTGAGGTGGTTTGGGCATGTGGAGAGGATGGAGAATGGCAGTTGGGTGGGGAAGGTGGTAAGTGTGAACTTCGGGTAGGGTTGTGAGAGTCGGACTGAAAAAGACCTGGGATGATGTCATTGAATGTGACTTCAGGGATAAGGGACTGAATAGGGAGTCTGCCACAGATCAGGTGATGTAGAGAGCTACCATTAAATGTCTGCAAGCAGGTTGGAGCATTTATTAATTGTATGATACAATATGATCTTATTTCACTTGCACTTATCTTTACAGTATTACTATGCTTATATGATGAAAACAAGTGAAATATATGAGTATTTTTTATTTCTTTAATACCTTAGGGGTAAATCTGCCAGGAATCCCCCCCCATTTTTTTTTATTTTTTTAGAGTGCTGGGTCTGGTCCTGAATATGGTTAAGTCTGATTCCTTTATTTGTATTGAAAGGCACGTTAATTCAGTATATGGTGACTTTTTTTTTTTTTCACTTTAATATGTAAACTCTCAAATGCAAGAGTTAACCATTACTTCCAGTACTTAATGTATGCAACAGGTCAACTCTGGAACTGTCTGTGTATATCCTACTTCCCATGATCTCTAGTGTTTTAAATGCATTGTGTCCTGGCATGTTGAAATGAATGGGTCTTGAATTTGGCTCTCTGTTATCGTGTTTTTATTTTTTCTTGGAAGGAGCAACCTTGTGGGCTTGTAGGCTTGTGCTCCTTCTGATGCTGTCATAGAGCCTAGTTTATACTTGCTACCACCAGGCTGTTTTATTCATATTAGGAGAGACTTATGGGAACTCAGTGGACCGCAGGCATGAGGTTACCCATCTGCTGCAGTCCACCATCTTCCTTTCTGGGAATAAAGAAGTGCTGGAGGGACCATAACCAGTGGACTGCAGACTGATTTACCCTTCTGTAGTCCATTGTTCTCCTCTTGGGAGATGGAGATGGGATCGAGAAGTGTAAATGTAATCAGGCAGCCCCCTCCCCACCCCATCCTATTAGTGCCACTCCAGCACCAGTACACCAGGGGTTAAAATCTATGTTGAACTCTTTCACAGACAAAAGGGTTAAATTATGAACAGGCTTGAGATTATCTCCTAAAAACTTTGCATATTTTCAGGTGCTGTCTGTGTTACTGATGCTGCTGTTCCTGCAATTGCTATGTTGGTGCTGTCGTGCAGGTGTTGGAGCTGCCATGGTGGTGTTAGGTGCTGCTGCCGTGCAGGTGTTGGTGCTGCCGTGCTGGAGCCAATAATGTTACCTCAGTAAGGTAACATTTAACCTCTGCCCTAAAGAGGTTAATTCCCTTGGGCCATCGGTTTTGAAATTATCTACTTTATAGACCAACCTATACTTCAGTAATACTACTTCAAATACAAGAACTACAGTACTACTACTACTACAGCTACTACTACCCTTCAGAAATGTGAGTTAGAAATATTTAGGTTCGTCCACCTTGACTTGGCGGAGAGTTTTATCTTTAGCAGTCTAATCCTCATAGCCCAGAAGCAGATTAAGACATAGCATTACTGTGGCTCTGCATCTTTTCCAGATCACTTTTAAGCCAAGTTGAGATGGACAGAGTTTAACAGTTGCTCCCCTACTTACGATATTTTAATGGAGAACTCCTCACCCCATCGTTGGGTGGGAAAACAAGTTAGGAATGGTGATAATGATGATCAGTGGCAGTGCTAGGCTCCATAACTGATGCTGATAATTATAATCAGTGGCAGTGCTTGGCACCACAACTATATCATTCCACCATTAGGGTATACGAAGCCTGTTAACTTAATCTACGTACTGATTTTACTTGCCAATCAACGACGACGACGACAACAATGATGATAGGATAGGATGTTGCAGTGCCAGGACTCAGTCCCTGGCACTATCAGGCTGGCACCCACAAAGCCTAATAAAATCTCAAGCAGGTAAGTCTTTAATATCAGCATAAATAGTTTGTAGCTCAGATGTTCGTAAGTGGGAGAGCAACTGTATTCCAACTAACACCGGATGGTTTTATTCCACTGAGAGGGATGCATTGGGGTCTAAGGATAATAATGAACTTTATTTTTAACTTATTTATATTAATTAGTTTGTACTCAATTATCATACATCTTGCACCTTAACTTGACCCAGGATTTGTCCACTCACCAGCTTTTTTCATATATCTCAGTGGTAGAATAACACAGTACTTCAAGTGTACATCCATCCCATTGCAGAAAAGTTCCCCATGTTATTTTTGATGCCTTTACCTGCTAGTACAGTGTTTCTCTCAGTTGAACAATGTCTGGTGTTAGTTCAGTCAAAGTGGCTTGTCTTCTTTGTGGCTGTGGTAATTTTGTAATGTGATTTCTTAGCAAGCCTCCTCAGCCACCTAAAAGACACCTCAGTGAATAATACTTATTATTACTGATATTTGTATTATAATTATTGACATATTATATGTTTGATGCGCAGTGGACAGGTAATCTGTTGCGTAAGGCTCGGCCAGTTGTTTCAGGTACTCGTGTATATTGTTGCTATGATTTCCGTTTCAATCACCAACACCAATCGACCATGTAGTGTTGGCGTTACTCGTTGTTTACGAACCTTGGCCCTGTCGATTCCCCCGTGTGGAAGTTGGAATGCTAAATACCGGTACGCATGTAAAAACTAAGCGCCAAATCAGGCTGAGTAGATTAAAGTTTTGTGCTGGCAGAAAATGAACGAAGAATCTGCTTGTTAGAAATAAACTAATTTTTTGTTGAAATGTTTGCTAGTGCACTATTTGCCTTGCTCTTTCAGTACATCGTGTAGCGCGGCCCCAGGTCCCTTTGCTACTAGTGGGGTTTTGGGGAATTGGGGATGACTGGGTGGGTGGGTTGCCTTTTTACAACACACAACCCACCAGTGTGTGCGATGATATATATCGGTTCCAATGTGGGTAATGTAGCTTCCGGAGTTGCAAGAGAAGGGGTTGTCATTTCAAATGTTGGAAAGATAAGTGGCACACAGGTGGATGATTATAAGTACACATGCACACATCACCTTGCTTGCAATAATCATGTTGTGTTCGTGCAGTAAGGGGGCGGAATGCTCTATGAGGGGGTTGTATGGATGGTTGTTTTTTTTTTTTTTTTTTTGGCCTAGGCAATGCTTCAATGATTGTGTGTACGCTCTTAAGTGGATATTGCAAGTGAGACGTTGCACACTTTGTTCACATCTATGAGATGCTGGACCACACATTCACAGCCACCCATTCATTCACAGATTTTTTGTTTCCCCTTTTTTGCAAGAGACCTGGGACTAGCTACTGACTGATACAATACCGTTTTGGGCCACATTTACCTGGAGCGCCATAACTCCTTACACCACCATGTGGCTTGTCTAGTTTTATATTACCACCAAGTGTAGTAACTTATATCCTGGGTAGCAAGATGCCACTTGGCCCATCACTCATGATAGTCACAAGATGTCCACTTTGATTAGCAATCATACCAAACAATCTGTTTCTTTACCTGTTGCTGTCACCTCTGAAAGAAGACGTCTTTGCCGGATTTGAGTAAAGCGACTAAGGTTATAGACAACTGGCCAGCCGTATACCGCAATAGTCTATGAAATGTTTTGCAGAAATCCTGTCCTGAGCATGAGCAAAAGTATGTTGACACTTCTGTGCCAGCTGTAGGAATGGAAGGTGTTGTTTGTAATATTTTATGTGGTAAGGACTGCACACCAGAGTTACTATTCTTTCATAGTCCTCCATTCTCCTTTAGGGGATAACAGAACTGAAGGCTGTTAATTTAACCTGACAGTTTCGATATCAGATCATTGCCATATGAAAGTGTCTGTTCCAAGCATCAGGAAAACAAGTTGGAGAAGGATGTTACTTGTTTGTCATTTGGGGAAGAAAGATAAATATGAAATACAAGTTATTGCTGGCAGACCATTGTTGGCATACTTTTGCACATGCCTGTCCATCACAAACATGCAGTAAGTCATGGTTATTTGCCACAGATGTTAAGAAATACAGGGTGTTTCAAATATAACATGTTTTATGCTTTGTTCTTGCTTGTTTGAAGCATACCTTACCCCATCCTTAGATGGGAAAAAGAGGTTAGGGTGGTGATGATGGTTATGAATTTGTTGCAATGAAGAGAATGGCTCGTGTTGGTTATTATATTGATTATGATGATTATAACGATGATTGATGTGGTGCAGGCTCAGTCAGCATTACCATATCTACCGTGCATCATTTTCCGTTTCCCATAACCCTTTCTTACTTTATAGCGATTGCTTGTTTACATCCATTGTTTGCATGTTTTGTCAAGTAATTAAATATCTCCCCTTGCATTGGCTTCAGTATTTGCCTAAAGTTCACTCATTTCATTAAGCAGAAATTTGTGTCCTCCTCTGACTGTTATCTCTCTACTGCCAGATATCTCAGTCCCATAAGGGGGGCCACAAACAAATTAACTCCATGTTGCACTGTCATGTGCCATTTCAGTGCCCTCTCTCCAACTCACACCTCCTCCCTCATATCTGTCCACTCCATTCTTCCATCTTTGCCATGGTTTCCCCTCCTCCCCTCCCCCTCCACGTCATACACATACCTTTTTCTAGTCAGTCTCTCATTCTCCATCCTCTACATGGCCAATCCATCTCAAAGTATTTCTCCTAATAGCACCACAGTGCATCTTTACTTCCTCATTTCTTTGTCTGTCTGTCCATAAAACTCCACACACTCCTCACTTCATTTACACTGCTCTCACTCTTGACTTGTCCTTCCAAGAGGATCCAAGCCTCACTTCCATGCTCACTTCCCTACCCATTATCACAGCTTTCAATGATCCAGCAACCTTTGTACCCTGCTGTATCCATTCAAGCACTTGCATCCTTACTCATCACACTACTTAAGTACTTGAATGCACTCTCCTCTGTTTCCTCACCATCCTGTCCCACTGTGTATGCTTGACTTCTTTTCTAAGATCATAACTTTACTCATACATACATTCTCTTTTGGATTCTGTTTCCTGCCTCCAGACTCATTCACCAAGCCTTGCAGATCACATTCCTCACAATACAGTATCATCAGCAAGCAACAGTTCAGGACGTTTCCACACCATACCCTCTCTCATTAGACACTCCAATATATTCACATCCCTGCCCATTATCTCTCTTATAGCTCCATCTATATACGAGTTGAACTACCACAGAGGCATGACACACACTGACATGACAGACTGAGACATGACACACAGAAGTGTGATGCAATATCATACGACACAACCATGACACGAGACATGAAACTTTTGGCCTTATTCAGATTCATTTCTCACTGGCAGAATAAGCTAGCACTGTGGCCCAACATCCTTTCCATAGCACTTCTTTGTGACTAGCACCATATTAGTCTTGTTTCAACTAGCGTTTACAAAGGAAGGATGGTAATTTAATCCCCTGTTAAAAAGAGCATAATTGAATGCATCCCCAACACCTGCAGACTGAGCCGATCACCATATATATGGACTGCCCTGTATTATGATTTAGTAAATTGTGGGCTGCTGTTGCTGTGGTCCTGTATTCCCCTGTACTAGTGCTGTAACCAAACCACTTATCTGAACCAGTATAGCATCAGTAATTTTGCCTTTACAGTATTTTGCTCTCTAGGTAAATATAACCGTGTCGGTTGTTTGTAGCTTATTTGTGTGTGCTGATCATCTATCTTCTTGAATGAGATGTGGCTAAATGAGCTGAGAAATTTTGCTAAGGATATATGCTTGTCATTTTCCAAAGTAGACTGTTGATAGATGCACACACGTGCCTGAAATAGATTATTATAGGATAATCTCTGTTGTAAGGATTAATTCTCATCCAAAAGCCCATATTGCCTCTTTTCTTTCATTAAATTCCAGTATTTAGTTTCTCCAGCATTGACTTTGTTTGTAATTAAAATGAGCCTGGGACCACCACAACAGCAGGTGTTATCAGCCCAAAAGATCATAAATAAATGTGGCCAATAACAGGACTTACTTGAAAAGCCATAGTGCATTTTTAGCAAACAATAAAAGTAGATGTTTTGCATATATTATCCTTCCTGAAGTATTGATATTGGTTATTGTATTTGTTTGCCTATTTTCTTGTTATTTTTGCATTATTATTTTTGCCATGCCATAATGATGTACTGCACAGTCAGGCACAAGAAAAATGTGCTGAAAAAAATATGTACTCGTGTCCTTGTTTAGTTGATTTTAATTGGCAACAGGTCAGCCATGAAATTTTCATCCTCAGTCTGTATTCCCCCCTTGCCTATGACCTCCAGTCTTTTAAACACAAAGTGCGCATGAATGAGAATTAATGGATCTTGAATTTGCCTGTCCTTTGTGTACTATTTCTTGCAGCCTTCATTTTTCTCATCTATGCTTTAAAAAGAAGAATGTATTGCCCCAAATAGCACTGAGAATTTAAAACTAACAGGCACCCTTAGTTAACATTAAAGGCAAAGATCAATGAGCATCTTGAGTTGTGTCCCATCATTAAACATCCCCACTTGATTCCCTTCATTTAGGCCAGAGATTAATGTGTTGAGATTTTTCCCTGCATGTATACGAACATTTGCCGTTAATACGGTTTATGTTTTTTGTTAATATTTTTTTTCCCGGTGGCTGACTGCATGTTTATATATTGATGTGGGTGTGTGTTTTTTTGTGCCTGTTTATTTCTGTTGATTTATTCTGTAGTCAGTTAGCTTTCACGTGACAGAGATTCATAACTTGTAGCTTGGATTATGGCAAAGTGTCATCAGACTTCAGAGTTAATTTGAATAGTAACCAAGGAGTCTCATGGCCAGTTTATTACACGGTGGGCATA
>JAGKTI010027879.1:0-13125 GCA_018397915.1 Birgus latro | reverse complement strand
GGTGTCTGCCCTTTCCTCTCTATCTTCCTTCCTTTTCTGTCTTTCTTTCCTTTATTCTTTCCTCTTCCTTCTGCCTATGGATGACTCTACACCGAGTGACAAGCCAAATGGTTTCCTGTACACCAGGAAACAATTTACTATGCTGGGTGGTAACCATATAACCAAATTATGGTGCCTGATGGTTTACTGGGTAATTAAGGTGCTCCTATCGGATTAAGCCTGTGTAGGTTTATATCCAAAGGGTTTTGGGGGTTTACTGCTCACATAATGCCACTCAGGGATGAGTGAGGCTGGTCACTCTCATCATAAATGTCAGGAGCAATTTGCCTGGTCCCGGGCTCTTACGTTCCTCATGGGACAACATCGGGTTGGATGATGGATGGATGGATGGATGGTTAGGAGTGTAATGCTGTATGGCAGTGAGACCTGGGCAGTAAAGGAAGATATTCATAGGCTCAAATGTACAGAAACGACAATGATTAAATGGATGTGAAGTATGTCCTGAATGCTTTCAATTTGAATACGAAGACATGGTTGTGTGAAATTCAGTGAGCCTTAGTTAAGAAGCAGGAATAACTGTCCTTGGTTACAGGTCAACATTACTCTCCACTCTGACTACATCTAACCATGAACTTAGCTATAAATGGATTATGAATCTTTGTAGAAAAAAACAAACCAACTAAAGTACAGGAAGCTCTTGTTCTAGCTGTGTGGCATGTGTATCAAAATGCCTTATCTCCTCCTCAAGCATCTTAGATAACCCACCGAGTCCCAACGACGTACGATGCACGTCACTACTTTTTACCGCGGACAGACACACCGACGTGCATCGTACGTCAGTCAGTTGCAAGGTCCGTCGTCTGCACATTTTTCAAGATTCGAGGGTGATTTTTGGTAGGCATATGTGGGAGACCTTCCTCTACCTGCTGTCAAGCAGGGATACTGCCTGGCCCCACCTGACCCCCCCTCCCCTCCACACTTGGCAATTCACTTGTTAACAGTAACCTGGCCAGTAAAGATATGTTGCCCCACGGTCTCTCTCCAATGACAAAATTTACAGTGAAAGTGATTCCTACTCCAATGACAAAATTCACAGTGAAAGTGATTCCTGAGGTGGAGGACAAAGAAACAAAGAAGCTAGAAGGAGAAACAAACAGAAGTTATGAGGTGGTAATGTCATAAAGGAAGGTGCCATATGCTGGGGTTTTGGGCCAGTGAACAATGCTTTCATCACCTATATTATTGTGTGAAAACCAATATAGACTTGTACTACATATAAATTTGTGCCGAATAAAAAAATAAATAAGTTAATCCTTCCATAGTTCATTTTCTTTGGCCAGGTACCCTGACAAAGAAGGAAAACGTAAGGCTGACTGACACCTGTACCAACATTTATAAGCTCAGGAGGGCGATTTCTCTATGAATTTTTGATGTTTCTCACCAAAAGCGGAGGTTTGAGCCAAAGAAAAAAAAGTTGAAAATCGGTCGGGTTCTGCAGGTGTGTTGTGTAAAAAATCGGTCAGGACTGGACGGGTTAATTCTGTCTAAGGTTACCTCTTCTTTTAGTGGTAGGTCATGGCAACCAACATACATTCACTTGACTTTTTTTTTTTTTTAATGGAAGAAAGAACCAAAGGCCCGCAAATTGCTCAATATAGTGCTACCTACTTCTCTCTTCACCTTTGTCATTCTATTTCTGTGTCTGCCCTCCTCTGTTCTTCCTTCTCCCTTTCTCTCTTGTCACTCATTACTTTTTCCAATTCAGGTGGCTCTACACTGAGTGACAACTCTAATAGTTTCCCATTATCCAAGAAACAATTTACAATGCTTGGTGGTAACCATAACCAGACCACTGGGTGAAGTGGAGGCTACTATGGTGCCCCTGTCAACTGGGTGGAGATGAACAAACGCAGGATCCACCCATATGCAAAACCTTCACACTTTTCCCCATACCTCGCTGTGGCGGGGCACTGTCAACCGCAAGGGAACTTTGGTTCACTAAATGGGATGGTCCTGCAGGGGCTGTTGCTTGCCTGTGGTTGATTAAGTCTGCTCAGCCAGAGAGACATGGGTTGATCAACAAGAACCTCTTCTTTTATTTCATTCTATTCTTGCTGCTGCCAGATAATTACACTCTTTTCACCTTAACTTGGACCAGATTTATGTCATGCTGCAGCTCATTTCAAGCTGTTCAATACCAGAATAAAACAATGCAAAGGTGCTACATCCTTTCAACTGCACTTTTTTGTGACTAGCATCACCAGGAAACCATTTACTACGCTGGGTGGTAACCATATAACCAAATTATGGCACCTGACGGTTTTGTGGATAATTAAAGCGCTCCAGTCGGATTGAGCCTGTGTAGGTTTATAACTATGGGGTGGCTGGGGTTTATTGCTCACATAATGCCACTTGGGGATGAGTGAGGCTGGTCTCTCTCATCTTAATGTCAGGACCAACTTGCCTTGCCCAGGCTCCTACGCTCCTCATGGGGAGACATTGGATTGGATGAAGGATGGATGACACAGAGGAGCATTCAAGATGGAAACAAGGCAGTTTCAGGCCAAGTTGATGTAAAAAGAATAAAGTGAGTTGTGTGCAACCTCCATGGATTTGGAGAAAGCAGCTCCTCATGAGGCAACACAGGATTAAATGACAAATGAATGAAAAAATATGACCGAGTGGATAGGCAAGGAATGTGGAAAATATTATGAGTAGGCCTACATGGAGTAAACGGGAAGTTGTTGAAGGCCGTGAAGAGTATGTATGAGGGTGCTAAGGTTGCACTGTGTGTAGACAGTGAACAGAGTGAATTCTTCTATCTCAATGTTGGATTGAAACAGGGATGTGTCATGTCTCCATGGTTGTTCAATCTGTACACAGATGGGGTTATAAAAGAGATAAAAGGTAGTGCAGTAGATGTTGGAGCAGCTAACGAGAAGGAGTAGCATTTGGAAACCTCCTGTATTGTTGTTTGCTGATGATACTGTATTACTGTACTATGTGAAGACGAAGGGGAGCTGCAAGGCTTGGTGAATGAGTTTGGGAGATTATGTAAGAAGCAGAGTCTAAAGGCAAATTTAGAGGAGATTAAATTTCTGGTCTTTGAGAGAAATGAAGTCACTGAATACACAGTAAGGTTGGATGATGAGGAAATGGAAAATGTGAGTGCGATTCAGTACTTGGGTAGTGTGATGAGTAAGAATGGAAGTTTGGAGGATGAAGTGCTTGAAAGGGTACAACAAGGATGAAAGGTTGCTGGTTCTTTGAAAACAGTGATAAGAAACAGGGATGTGAGCATGGAAGTAAAAAAGTTGCTGCATGACAGTATTAAGATAAAAACCCCAACATATGGAAGTGAAACTTGGGCCTTGTTGGAAGGACACAAGTCAAGAGTGACAGCAGTGGAAACGAGTTAGGCTATTTGAGAGAAGCGTGTGGAGTTACATAGAATGACTGACCGACAAATGAGGAAGTGAGGGAGCACTGTGGTGTGGATGTGGATATGATAGAAAACGTTAGGAGAAATACACTGAGGTGGCTTGGCCATGTGGAAAGGATGGAAAGTGAGATACTAATGAGGAGAGCGTATGTGAGTGAGGTGGAGGGGAGGAGAGGGAGGGGGAGGCCAAGGATGAGAGGGAGGGATGAGGTGGAGCAGTATATGAGAGAGAGGGGTGTGAGTCGGCAGGAGGGAAGTGATATGGTCGGAGACAGCAACACGAAGGATATTTGTTTGTGGCCACCCCTTAAAGGATTAAGGTGTCTGGCAATAAACAGATAGATAGTGATAAATTGAGACATAACATGAGTTTTCATGTATTTCATTCATACCTTTACATTTTGGGAGCTTGTCACTATTTTTAATCCCATTAGCTATAAGAGGTGGAGTCACGATTCTAGAGGCTTGGTTGGTAGTGAAAGAGTGTGGTCTAGTCAACTGGGCAGACTTTGGCTAATCTCTCCTTCTGTCAGGTTTTTCTGGCTCTCTGGAAAGGAGGTATGAATGATGACTATGATGGTGATAATCTGCAGGAGGGTACCACCACACATTGGCACTGATATAACCAGAGGTCTCCCATGCCTGGGCATAAACATCCCTCAAATCCTTTCCTATCCCTCCACAGGAGGACAGTGGACTGGAGCAGGGAAAATTCAGCCAGCACTCCATTAGCATCATGTTTAGATGAACTCAAGTAACAAATAACGACATAATACTGATACCGTATTAAAAAAAAATAAAATAAAATCCTATGACTAAACACGACACACTACAGCCTGGGGTAAAAAAGCCTGCACTATTAAATGACTGCATCTATTACTCACTGTTCTCTTTGGCTAATATTCTTAGTCTGAGAGAGGTTTTTCCCTTCTCTCACTAAGGTCACTGCAACATCCACTGCCCTACCTTGTACTGGAACTCTTTATGACTCACTTCATATATACCTGTATATATATGCAGGCAAATATACAATATACAGTACAGAATAACCAAAGGGATATGACACGTCTCTATTTCAATCCATTATTCATAATAAAACTTTCACTTACGCTCTCCACAAGTACAGCATGCCCTCATTTTACGATGTGGATGTTTAAAAAAAGAAAAAAATCCATTGCATAATGATTTACTGTATACTGAGTCAACCATAACAGGTTCGATGGGGATACGTTTTTGGCCATGGGCCACCTACCGAACAAAGCTTAAAAACAATTTTCCAACTCACTTCAAGTGGTGGTTATTTCACTTCACTGCACTTCACTTGCTGCTTACCACCAAAATTAAGTCTAAGAATTAGTTTTAAGCTGGTAGTTATTTCACTTCAATGCACTTCAGTTGCTGCTTGAACTCTAACACCACACTACTGTTCCATCACTGACAATAACACAAAGCCAATGGCGACCAAGTTCAAAGGCCATCTTGGAACAAACAAATGCCTGCAAGATTTGTGTTGGTAATAACATAAGCGAAAATGGTGACTGTACACTGACCAGTGAGGCTCTGTACAGGTTCACAATTACTGCAGACTATAAGCAAAGCTTGTACTATAAGTGGCAAAAAGATTTTAACTTCATTATTATATAAATGATTCACTGCATACCAGTTCATCATATACCGAGGGTCTGCTGTACTGCAGCCTGAGCATCCTCACGAGCACTCAACAACTTCCCACCTAATCTATACATTTTCAATATCTTCTATATTCCTTGTCTGGTACAGTATATCTGTCTCCAGATCCATGAAGATAGTATACACATCCTTTCCCTTCTCTAAATACTTTTCCACTAAACATCTTACAATGAATATCTGACCTACACAACCTCTTCTTAAAAAACACGTTTTTCTCTAATTCCTCGGTTATTTTCCTTCTTTTATTGACAAGCACCTTCTCATATAGCTATTTTTCCTATGACACTGAGTAGACAAATACCCATATGACTGCCATGTGCTTCTGTTTTCCCATATCCTTTGAACAGGGGAACTATAACACCTGACTTCCAATCCACTGTGATCCTTCTTTCCTCCCAGGCCAATCTGTAGATCTTTCATATCCATTCTATCACTACCGCTCTCCCATATTTCAGCATTCTAACACACACTCCAATTCCTGGGGCTTCCCCTACTCTGACTTTCTCCAGTGCTTCCACTACTGACCTGAATGCACTTCTATTTTTCAGCCTCCAAGCTCAGTCTTCCAGCAGGGTCATCCAGTTTGGTGGTATTTGCATGAAGTTGCTGGGTGTCAGCAAAGCCAATCTGTGAACAAAAGCCACATGTACAGTATATTCCTTCCACTTCAATTTGGCTGAAAATTGCCATCTCTCCTTCTTTAATGCTAAGCTGTAACAAGAGACAAACACTATAGAGTACTCTGTTTTTTTTATTGAGGCAAAGATGCACTTGACAGGTTGGTGATAATTGGCTGAATGCAACATGTCTAAATAACGTTTACTAACTCAAACTTCCCCCTCATATATATGTTGTCAATTAATAATAAAGAGATCATGAAACAATGTTGCATTCAGCCAGTCATCACCAACCTGTCAAGTGCATCTTAACCTTGATAAAAGAAAACTGAGTATAGAATATGGTGCTTGTCATAAAGAAATGCTATGAAAAGATATAGAGCTGTAGAGTAGTACTGTCATATTCTGCAACTGAATTATGGGAAAACAGTTGAAATATGAGGAAAATCAGGGCCAAGTTAAGGTGAATGACCTACAAACCAGTATGTCGCGCCTTGGCACAATCCTCTCACTGCCTCCATATTCAGTCCTCCTTCGAAGACAGACGCTGCTCTTCTGATACATCCTCAGTGGAAACAGTAATGACATACAAAATGCCTTTCAGGCACTTCATCATCTAAACTTTTATCCATACTCATCATAATACCTAAGTACAATACTTATACACACTCACACTCTCAACTTCCTCACCATCTAGTCTCTGTGTATACTGTGACTTCATTTCTCTCAAAGACCATAACTTTACTCTTATCTACATTCACTTTCAGATCTGTTCCTTACATACATTCCTAAACTCACTGGCCAAGCCTTGCAGGTAGCATTCATCCTCACTTAACGATACAGTAGCATCAGCACAGGAAGTTTTCACACCCTACCCTCTCTCATTAGACACACTCCAACATCCACTGCTCTTTACCAACTCCATCCATATAGCTACATAAGACAACATAACATATATAACATACTCGTAAGTCATAAGCTGGACAGAGCATTAGTATAATTTGTGGGACAGGAGAGCTATATTTGTTTTCAGTATATGCCTCCACATGAATTTAAACAACTATAGATTCAGAGATAAGAAGAAAACAGAAGGTCTATATTGTAAAGATGTGGATATTCTAAAAATCAGCTGACCACAAAACACCTGAAAGACAACAAAGGCGTTGTTTACAACAACTATGTCCACCCATTTCTCCAGAGCTACACCAAAAATTACATCAAAGGGTAAATCCTACAGCAAAAAGGAATCCTGAATCACAGAATTTGAAATGTTTCACAGTAAATCCAAGGAGATGTTTCTAAAGGGTTTGAGGAGTGGGTGGTGGCTAAGCAGGAGCTTATGATTAGGTCAGAATTGTTAGAAAGAAGAATACAGGAAATCTGTAAATCGAAGGATTTTGACAGGGATGTGATAGAAAGGTTGATTACTTTGGAGAAGAGACCAGCCGAGAGGGATGAAATGGAGGAGGGAAAGATGCAGACTGAGAAAGAATCGGCACAATGTAAGGCAACTGCATAAAGTCATATTAAGAAATTGTACTATTACCCTTAATGGGCATCTAAGTGAATGGTTCACGATCGGTGTGGGCGTGCAGTAAGGTTGTGTGATGTCCCTACGGTTGTTCAATATATACAGTATATGGATGGGGTGATGAGAGAAGTAAAAACACGAGTAATGGAGAAGGGGATGGCTATGGTAATGAATGGTAATGGATGGAATATCTCAAATCTGTAGTAAGCTGATGATGCAGTACTACTTGCAAATATCGGACAAGAACTCGGCAGACTTGTGCAGAGTTTTGCTGACGTCTGTGAACGTTGTGCCCTGAGAGTAAATGTAGAAAAGAGTAAAGTGCTGGTTACTGAGAGAGAAGGTGACTCCCAGTGCAATGTCACAGTGAATGGAGAGAGACTGGAATTGGTGAGAATGTTCAAATACCTGGGTACAATAATAGAAAAGAGAGGAAATGTGCAAAAGAAGTTGAAAGTAGAGTGACACAAGGAAGAAAAGTAGCTGGTGCAATGAAGGCCTTGATAAGAAACAGAGGCTTGAGTGTTGCAGCTGCACAAAGCTTACATGAAAGAGTGTTAATGCCAACTTTAACATATTGATGTGAGACTATGGTGTGGCATGAGAATGAAAAGTCAAGAGTACGAGCAGTGGAGATGGGACTGCTGAGAAGTGTAAGCACAGTACAGAGTATGGATAGGATACAAAATAATGTGATTCATGAAAGATGTGGAGTGAGGAAGTCTGTGGACACCAGAATCGAAGAGAGTGTACTAAGATGGTATGGTCATGTAGAGAGAATGGATAGAGTGGTGAAAAAGGTATATGTGAGCAAATTTGAAGGAGGGAGGAGGCGAGGTAGGCCAAGGAGAAGGTGGAGGGATATAGTGAATGAGTGTGTGATGAGGAAAAGAAGTTTGGAAGTCGGTGAGGCTAGGGAACTGACAAGAGATCAAGCTGGCTGGATGAATATTGTGAGAAGAAGCACATGATTAGAGATTGGCACCCCTTTTTAACGTGACAGCGTCTGGATTGACTCTATCGGATATGTTTGTGTGAAGCTACAGAATGTGGTGAATGTTTTTGGCTTATCCGATAGACCCAGGATTCCGGGCGCTTGAATGGTGAGTGAATAGAAGCGTGGCCCATTGGACTGGGCAAATTTGGGCTGTGTGGACGTTGGTACTCCTCACCCTGCCCTAGGGTGGGAAAGGAGGTCTGGATGATGATGATGAAGAAATTACAGGAAGAGAATGAAACATTAAAGAGAAGTACAGTATGTGGGAAAATCACCTGAGAACAGAGGAGATGGAAATAGAAGCAGAAAATAGGCTACAGTGTAGGAATAAACGAGGACTAAGGAAAGACTGAAGAGAAAAGAAGAGGAAGAAAAAGTAAATTCTGGAGCAGGAGTGTTAGATATCATAAAAAAGAGGGAGAACATAGAAAGAGACAGCACATTGGAAAAAAAAAATGTGTACAGTAATTGTGTTTGGAGACAAAGAAGATGAAATCAGAAATAAAGTTGAGACAAAGGAGACAGAGGAAAAGAATGCCAGTGAACTGATTTAGGAATCAGATATAGAAAGCAATGGATGGGAGGAAGACTCTGAGGAAGAGTGGAGGTTGAGACAGTATAGAAAGGGTGGGGCAAGCCCAGTCAAAACTCAGTTCAAGTCAGTAAGGGTGGCACAAGAAGTGATGAAATCTACATAGAGGTTGAAGGAGAGTGTGAAATGCAAGGGAACAGCAGTGAAGAGGGACTTTAATTGGAAGGAAAGAGAAAACAAATAAATCAGGAGCAAAGGAAAAAAAAAAAAAAGTGAGAGAACAGATGAAGCATATACTGGTACATTTTTTTGGAGCGTGTTGAATATGAAAATGGTGAAAAGGTATATACAAGAGAAGAGAATGTAAATAAAAATAAAAAAGTAAGAGATGTCACACATGGTATTGTAACAGACAAAGAGAACAGTATAATACTAATGTACAGTAATAGAGCTGAGGAGTCTCTGTGGTACAGTGTGCTTTTCGTACATGGAAGAACGAGCTTTTGGGACCCGCCAGGGTAATAAACTTTGGAAGCGTTCTTACAGCCACGTACTGCTTTGGCGGACATAAGGGGTGCTGTGGTTGAACCAGTGTCGCATGCTATAAAGTATGCTTGCACCCAGTCGGCTTGCACGGGCAGATTACACTTGGTTTACAGACTACACACACATCCATAGCCACTCCAACACTACAATCACTCTTACAACCACTTCTCACCCTACATACAATCTCTACCAGACAGTCTAAGCCACTTGGTGGAGATACATAGGCTGTATCATCCCCTTTTCAGTTGGGATAGGCTGGTCCTGCAGTGGACACTCAAACGGCTGATGATGATGATGATGAATATAGATGGAGAGCGAGAGACCAATGAGGAGAGTGTATGCGAGTGAGACAGCAGGGGAAAGAGGGAGGGGAGGCCAAGGATGAGATGGAGGGTTGGAGTGGAGAGGTATATTAGAGAGGAGGGTGTGAGCTGGGAGCAAGGTAGTGAAGTGGCATTGGACAGGGCGACATGGAGGTGACTTGTTTGTAGCCACCCCTTACGGGATTGAAGCGTCTGGCAATAGACAGCAGTAGATAGAATAAAAAAATTAAAAAAAAGTTTGAACTGGATGATGATGTACGGTACAGAAAAATCAGAGGTAATTTGTTTAAGTAAAAGAAAGTTAAAAAGTGACATGAAAGTGGAGGTGATGGGTTGGAGTGAATATATATATAACAGATGGAGAAGAGATAAAGAAGGAAGAGCTGCAGGAAGAGTTATAATAATGACAATCAAATAATCTGAAGGTAAGAGATGCTGAATGAAATACCCGAAATAAAAATGTAGATGAGGTAGGTCATGGTGACCATCATCCATTTACTTGATGTAGTGCTGTCTACTTCTCCCTTTACCTTTATCATTCTTTTCATAATATTATGCCTGCCCTCCTCTCTTCCTATTTCTCCCATCTTTCCTAACACATTTTATTACTCTTCTTTACACTGAGTGACAAGCTTCATGGTTTCCAGTATACAGTACCAGGAAACAATTAACTATGCTGGGTGGTAACCATATAACCATTTTTGAATGCAATTACTCTTATCAGTGCTTATGTATCCATTCTAACCTAAACTTGCATTACATAAACCACTTATTTATTTCAACCTAATCTAACCTATTTCACGCCAGCACAACCAAACATCCCATGCCTTACGTAATCATAATTTCCTTGGTTAATGATGGATCCTCTTCATACTCAAAAAAATAAATAAATAAAAATCCTGTACACCTTCAGACACTGAATCATTTCAAAGGTATGTAACTTTTTTTTTTAAGGGGCACTTCTATGTCTTAAGGATTACCGGTATCACAGTTTTATGTAATGGTGTTTCAAGTGCAAAATGAGAATAATTCCCAGTATCTGTAGTAGCCTCTGGAATAGCAAATAACCTGTGCAAGACATATTTCAACTGGAAATTAGGAGCCACACCCCACTGGTAGAATATTAATGAAAGGCAACTGCCACAGCAATTTAAAGATGAACTGCTTGGAATTCCCTAAGTAATGAACTGCAGTGTCTGTTAGTTGGGTGTCATGCCCAAAATTTACTTCAAATTCCCCACCGGTTCCCCATTATTAACGTCGGGAGGGGGAAGGGGTATAACCACGAAACCGTTGATTTGCAACAATAATGAACGCCAAAATCGCCAAAACTGATCGAATTACCGCAAACAGTATCATTAATGTCATGTGATAAATTCCACGGTTGTCCGAAAGCACAAATTGACTAATCATTTTATTCTTACCGTTTCAGAATAATTTTTATTCTACTCTGGATATTTTATTAACCAAAGGGGCTACAGTGGCCCTATTTAACTCCTCAACTATGCAGGACTCAGCTAACCGGGATAAAAGCCGTGCCAACCCACCGCCTGTGACTCACTCGTGACTCGCCTGATTTTCGACACGTAAACAAGCAACAGCCACTTCGTTTCTGTATATTTCGCTTCCAGCGTACACCTTAGCATTAATATGCTATTAAGTGGTTCAAACTATGCCATGATAGATTATGATTGATCTGATAATATAAAGGGTATAAATTTTTTAACACTAAAGACAAAATACGAAATGCATTGTTGTGACAAACTTTCTCGTGTTGCCAATTTACGCTGTTTTTGTCACTTTGTCATGAAGGACAAGCAGCACTTTGGTGAATCTAAATTGTTAAACTGTAAAACAAACACACACACACAAACACACACAGAGATTCTTACAGAGCTACAAGAAGAATTAAATGGACAAATGTCAAGTAATTAAGTTAGGTAAAAGTGAAAAAAGACCAGATTGGGATTATAAGGTAGGAAGATCAACCCTACACGTATCGGAAAGGGAGAGGGACCTACAGAGAAGTGATTACCAATAACAGACTATCTCCGGCTGACCACATCAGTGAGAAGGTACGTAACATGTATAAACTGCCTGCTAATATGAGAATGGCATTCACATATATAATGGAGACATGCTGAGAAAGATAATATCATTCATCAGACCAACCTTGGAGTATGTATCACTAGGCTACACTGGAATCCTCATCTCAAAAAACACAGATAAAACTGAAAAGTACAAAGAGTTGAAAGGGCATCTACAAGATGGGTACCAAGCTTAATTAAGAGATCTAAGCTACGAAGACAAGAAAAATTGAATCTACCAACATTACGGGAGAGAAAGTTAAGAAGAGACATGACTATGTCATATAAATGCATCTCAGGGAGATTAAAAAAAGGGATTAAAGAATCCCCCGAGCTAGACCTTACAGTGAGATCATATAGCCCCGCTAGGTAACAAGAGACCGCTACCCCTCCCGTGCCGGGCGCGGCTCGAACTCGCGACCCCCCGGTCCCGAGCTTGATGAGCCACCTCTGAGCCACCGTGCCCCCATCTCAGGGAGAGAAAATAGACATAAATGAACATAACTTATGTGGAAACATCAACATGAGGACACTGCAAAAAACTGCATAAAAGGAAAGGCGATACGACGTAAGGAAATTCAGTTTCCCAAATAGGGCAATTGATCAGTGGAATGCACTACCAACTGAAATAGTGTCTGCCAAAACTATTCATAAATTTAAAAGGATATGTATAATAAAACTGGTTTATTACAGAGGACAGTGCGAGCTTGACTCATGTCTGTAAAGATACAATTAGGTAAGAACACACACACACACACACACCATCCGGTGTTTTAAAAGCACACCTCACAATGGATTCCTTCCCATGCTGGGATACCCTTCAGTGAAAAAACTGACGTACGATTTACTCGTAGCTCATAAAGCTCCGCCTTTGGACTCTCCTGATATTAATGCTGAATACAGCTATACATTTGTCAAAAGTACGGTCAACTCTCTTGTTAGTCATGATATTAGCAGACAGCTGTATGCTAGCATTGCAAATGGCAGTGCTACCTCTCTTCGCTATGTAAATGTGTCTCATAAAACTCTGGTAACACATGGCCAAAGACGTGGATTTTATGACGTTGTTATGAGACTGAGACGGTTATAAATACTACTGGGAATTCACCAGAGATGCCCCCGTCCCTTGTGACGTTGTGGGGCTCCAGCAGCATACACACACTGCATCACTGCATAACAGAATATCCTCTTACTGCGAAGTATACAGACCCGTAGCCTGACTTTTCAAAGGGGCTGGGATCGTTTTCTGCTAAATCTGGACTTGCACAGCAGCCGGCTGGCCAAAGGGTGTTGCATGCTTGCTATCGAGTGTAGGCATTCTCGTGTGTGTGTGTGTGTGTCTCTCTCTCTCTCTCTCTCTC
>JAGKTI010027878.1:0-13126 GCA_018397915.1 Birgus latro | reverse complement strand
AAAATCAGCTTCCTAGAACAGCTATTGATCAAGATGCACAGTAATATAAGTTTTTCTGCCGCCATTTTTTTCTCTTGTAGATTTTCGAAGGTATATCATTGCAGTAGAGTGGCACTAGTTAATATTACAGTCGATTTGTTACTATCTGATGGAACAGAGTCACTCACACAACTCAGATACCAAAGTGTGGTTACAGAACATTCCATGAACCGTAGGTATATAAAAGAAACGAATCTCCTTGGTGATAAGTCAAATCGATCCCCCAAGCTGACGAAACGTGGCCATCAATTGTGCTGTAAGGGGTTAGGAATATCCGTCAAGATAGAAAAAATATCTCAATATTTTTATGGACTACGCCGGTCGAGTATAAATTTCCTTCATCTTGATATTATCTCAGTTTCTTTATATTATATGAAATTACTTTTAATTTTTTCTTGTTGGCTTCAGCAGAAAGGACTGACTGATGGTGGTGAGGTTGTAGCAGTGGTGTGGGGGGGAGGGGAGTAGGGATCCCTTGCCTTAATTGTTGTCTTTTTTTATATATAAACTTTATAGAAGGAACCATCACAGTCTGGAACATATCCTTTACTCATCATCATCATCATCATCGTCGCCGTCGTCGTCGTCGTCGTGGTTATTATGTTCTATATATTTTTTTTTATTCTGACAGTATAGTCTGATCAATATGGCAGGCGGCTAAGTCAGCAGTTATGTAAATTCAGTCATTGACATCACATGGGCTAAACATTATGGAGAGAGAGGGAAAAATAAAATAGTCCATAAAATATCAAATGCACTCCCTATAACGTCAAATGGCATAAACATTTTGCTCTACATTAAAGCAGATGGGATTTTTGCAACCCGACAAATTCGCTCTCTCAAAAGCGCTCATTACGGAATCCGAAAAATTACGCTGTCGATAATCCAACTTTCACGGGTTCCGCAGCGGGGCCGTTAGCGAGTGACAAACGTTCATTACAGGCGGATAATAAAGGCTAGATTAGATATTGAACTATGGCTACTGGGTAATATTCGACCTCATTATTTTAATTACAGTTCTTCCGGTGAACCATTTTTTTTTTCTGTTAAGTGTTTTGGGATAGTGACGTGTATTTTTTCCTTTTATGTCCTTGTTTTTCTTTGGTCAGTTCTCTCTCTCTCTCTCTCTCCTTTCATCACTAACTTCCTACTTCCTCTCCATCTTCTTTTGATTAACTCATTTCAGTCCCTTCATTGTTCTCCTTTTGCTGCCTCTTAAAGCTCGCGGATTTATATAAAGGATACACTGAAAGAGCTGAAGTTCTGCATAAGGAACATACATACGCTCTTTTCTGTGTTTATTCCTGAACAACATTAACCCTTTCATATTACATCTTATCACTGTACCTGAGTTTTACAACCAGTGTACATCTGAGCTACAACCACGGATTAATTGACGGGAATATTTTACCATGAACATTATTTGAGAAGATGCTTAATTTCCGAACTGTAGTCGAAGCAGTAGTTGCTCTAGCCCTAGGTTCATCTGAAACGCGGGCACGGTGGACTTAAGGATGAGCCTGTCTTTCTCCGGCAGTCCACCACTCTCCTCGGAGGGACGGGGAGGGAGATGAGGGAAGCGTGTTTGATTGGACAGCAGAGGTAAAGGTTATATCAGTGCCATCCCGTGAAGGCGTCCATTTTTAGCACCTCTCAAAGCGTACAAGGATGTATATTATCAGTGTATAATTGAGCTATAATCACAGCTAAATGAATAGGGATATTGGGGATATAACTGAGACAGATTATACCATTTGAGAACCCAGTCGACGTATGAATTAAATCAGAGCAAATTTCCGTTTCGCGACCTTTCCTGGACACTTCCCATAGCCAGCTGCCTAAGCAAAGGAGAGAGAGAAATCAAAAGCCAAGAAACTGGAAATTTATGTGGGTTTAGTTCACAGTGATCTGCCTTCAGAGGGGCCTATGGGAAAAGCTGGATTTTAAGGTAGGATCGAGGGGATATAATACACACACACACATACACACACACACACACACACACACACACACACACACACACACACACACACACACACACACACACACAATGGACTGTAAGAAATATGAAAAGCGTATCGAGTGGAGAATGACGGAACAGGAAAAGAGAGGAAGTAGGAAAAAAACAGGGCAGGAAGTGGGAGTGTAGGATATTTATGAAGAAGGGTTTAATAGGGGATAAAAAAAGATGGCAGGAAAAGAGGCTGCTGAAGGTATGAAGAGGGGACTGAGGGGAGTAAAGGCAAATGGAATACAGAAAATATAAAGGAGAAATGAAGGCAAACTTAGTAAAATCGTAAAAATCAAGAGTAATTGATAAAAAGAGAAAATAAGACCAACATTACAAAAGAAAATAGAAAAACAAACCACACGTAATTTATTTAAAAAAATATATCTACCAATATGTTATCTATTTTTGTATATTTATCTACTACATATCCCACGTCAGAGTAGAACTATGGGAAAATACTGATATTAAAGTAGGACTGAGGGGGGAAAAAAGGAAGGTACGGGGAAAAGGAGACTGCCCAGGTGAGATGAAGAGAGTTGGAGGTGAAAAGGAAACTAATGGCTTAATAAAAACAGAACGTAAATAATGAAGATTATAAAGAACACAAAATTCAGATTAGGAAGGGGCGTCTGGTAAATGGAGAAATGATCAAAACTGACAGTGAAAAATGTGATGAAACCTCTAATTTGTAACAGTCATTTACGGAGCTCTTGTGATTATTAGAGGTGATCAGCCTGCCTTCTTAATTATAGAATGTAATCACAAACGACACGGGCATGTCCTACGGTCGTCTGAAGCTG
The DNA here is from genome assembly GCA_018397915.1 of Birgus latro. Classification (NCBI taxonomy): domain Eukaryota; kingdom Metazoa; phylum Arthropoda; class Malacostraca; order Decapoda; family Coenobitidae; genus Birgus; species Birgus latro. The sequence continues at coordinate 10,276 of JAGKTI010027878.1, read as the reverse complement.
CAGAAATTATCGTAAACAATTCGAGGCTTGTTCGTACCATCGCGAAACTGTTTGTGTGTGAAGATGGAGTGATCGGCGTGTCATTATGTCAACGAACTACAAATACGAGAAGCAAAGAACAGAAACAAGAATACAACACGTAGAGAACAAGAGAAGCAAAGCACAGGACAAAGAAAGAACACAAGCAAAGAGTGATACTAAAAAACACAAGCAAGGAAAACGAGAAACAAAGAACACAGCCAAGTAACACGAAAACAAAGAACACAAGCAACAAAGCAAATGACAGGCAAATGGCACGACATAAAAGCACAACAAACAGAGAACACGACAAGCAAAGAACCCAGAAAGTAAAGTACACTACAAAGAACATAAGCACAAAGCACAAGTTAAAAAAAAATAAAAAAGCCAAGACGACAACCCACCGCCTAGCCAAACCTAACAGGAAGTGGGCGTAAAAGCAAGATCTCGTCAGAAAGATCAAACACATTTGCTGGAAAATCAGTGGCGTCCCAGGAGGGCCTTGGAGCGCGCCCTGGGAGAGAGTAGGAGGGACACAAGAAGCCTGATACTGGCCTGGGTATTTTATGTCCCTTGTCAGCGCGGGTTCTTGCCTCTCTCTCTCGCTCCGCCGGTTTGTTAGTTTCTTGCCACCTCGGCCAAGTCTAGCTGCTGGATTTACAGGTGGACTAACTTGTGACACGACAGATTCCTTTGAGTAACTGTGACACTGCAGATTTCTTGATTTGCAGGTGGAGCAACTTGTGACACGACAGATTTCTTGACTTAAAGATGGTGCGACTTGTGACACGACAGATTTCTTGATTTACAGGTTGAGTAACTTCTGAAACAACAGATTGCAGGCAGAATAACCTGTGACGCGATAGGTTTCTTGATTTACAGATGAAGTATTCTGTGATACGATATATTTCTTGATTTACAGGTGGAGTAATTTGTGACACGACAGATCACTTAATACTTGTCGATACTGAAAGCCACCAGGGCCATGGCACCTTTCATTTTATTTTTACTACTGCCAGACGATTCCATGCAACAGTTTGGGAAGGATGTCTAGAAGTGGAGGGGACTAGAAATACTCTTCATTTACAAGTGGAGAGATTTGGGACACTAATTATTTCCTGATACTTGGACGGTACTCTAATTAGTTTGGGAAATTTCGTAACACATCTTTCTCACACTTACTAACAACACTGCTCTGATCTTGTTAACCAGGGAGATTTTCTGTCACCTATTCTTCGTGGTAACTTGTAACACTTTGCCGATGTCGTAATAAGTACTGAGCCATAGAGTCTTTAGCTTTGGGGACTTTATAACACCTCTTCTTTGGGTATTTTATGGCTCTTGTCGGGGGGGGTTCTTGCCTCTTTCTCTCTCCACCGCTTTGTTAGCTTCTTGCCGCCTCAGCCGAGTCTCGCATAGGAAGGCGTCCAAGTACTGAAGGGGCTGGCGAAGGTTTAATCCCCCCAGTTAAAAAAGTCTCTTCTACGCTGAATAAAATCACCTGAAGGCAGCAAAAATTAAATAAAGATGACGTTGGACTGAAGGCGTTATTCCAGTTTACAGTACATAACTTCTGTCAGGTAACGAGTAGACCCCTTCACGTGGTGGCACCGATATAACTGGACAATGGAAATGCCCGGTTATACAAAGGTCCGTTAACCCCCTACTTATCTTTTGAGAGGAGGATGGCACATTGCAGAAAAAAGGCAACTTCAGCCTGTAGTTCACCGGGTTCACGTCCAGACGAGCCTGGGATTGCAACTACTGCCACCGTAATAACGAGTGGATATCCTAAGTACAGTTATTATAATTATAAGGAAATGATATGTGACCAAAAGTTTCCATATTGTCAGTTTCTTATAATTTGTTTTATTTTGAAGAATAAACAATTACTCCTTTAACCTCTTCAGTTTCTTGACGTCTTTTTCAGTCAGTTATTGGTACCTCTGGATGATTTTACTCAGCTCAGGGGAAATGTTTTGAGATGAAGTGGTCAGATATAGTCTTCAATAAATCCTTCACAACAAAGCTGCCCTCCTTTGCTGAACTGCAGTCGTCTGGGCTCGTAAATAATAAAAAACAATGACGTACTCAGGGTAAAGCATTTAACAAGATTCTGTATTCTGAATTATTTTTAGTGTCACGTAAATTAACTTTCCTTTTCATATGTCTCTCTCTCTCTCTCTCTCTCTCTCTCTCTTTTCTCTCTCTCTCATTGTATACAAGTAGACTATCATTTCAAATACTTTTTTCTTTATTTCTTCCAATAACTTCACTTATCTCTCCATTTTCCTTTATATGTACTTATTTTTTCCACAGCATCCAAGGAACCTCTGATTTCATACATCCATTACCGTAATTTCTCTTTTCTCTCCATTCCTTGCAATATATCCTCAACATGCCAGCAACCTTTTCCGCACACTTGGACTACTCTAGTTTCTTGTACCCTTACGTCTCTTTCCATTCCTCTGTTATTATTCCGTAGAACTAAAAAAAAAAATCTATTTTTAGGTACTATTGTGTCTCTATGTTTGACGGAGTATCGTCTGTTTCTGTTTTTCCTTAATTTTTTCCTCTGTGTTCCAGGAGCTGTAATTATAAATACACACTGATGTTTCTATATTTCATTTGTTTCCTCACATCTTGCTCTATTTCCCTTCAGCACCCCAACAAAACTCTCATTTTCCCTGCGTATTTTTCTTCCCCAGTTTCTTTTATTTCCCGGAATCAACGCTTTGGTAACCAAGTTTTCTCTCTCTCCATGGCACTAGCATCCCGGGGGAGCGGTACTTTTTTTCCCTCCTAATCTGGTTTGCTTCCATCACGATTCTCAGTTTTTCCCCCGGGTGCTGGAGACATAAACTTGCTTAGCTTCTCTTCTTGGCCTTCTTTCCTAAATGTTCTTTTGCTATCAGGCTTTTAATTTTTTTCAGCTCGAGTATGTCACTTGAAACTTTAATTTTTGCCGCTACCGAAAGAACTTATTTAACTGGAGAGAGCACGAGATGATTTCATTTGGCGTGAGAGTATCAGACGATTTGTTTTAGCTGGAAGGTACACGAGACGATATCAGTTAGCTGAAGATAGTACAGACGATTTCATTTAGCTGAAGATAGCACCAGAGAACTTTACCTTAACATTGCATAAGACGATTTCATTTAGCTTAAGAGAGCACCTACTGAAGGTATTATTATTTAACCCTTTCAGTTCGGAAAAATCTCTTCTGTGCTAAAGGAAATCGTATAGCGAAGTAAAGATGACACGAAAAAGGTTAAACCATCTAACGACGACAGTAATCTTGACTTCTTTATCCCTACTACCTTTAGATGGTTTTTCTCAATTTAGGAGTAGCTTATTCTCATTCACAGGTTAGAAACATCCACTAATAATGAAGACTTTTTAATATGCGTCCTGCCTATGTTTTTCAGTTTATATCATGATTTGGGGGTGAAGTTTTTTTTATTTATGTTACCCTCCGTATTTCGTTATTATTGCTAACTGAAGATGATTATTTTAAGTTTAGCAGAGACTTCTCGGCATCTGATCTTAAATATAGCTTTCATAAACCCCTTCGCTACTAGATGTCTGTCATAAGTTCAATATAAACGTCTGAGGATGGCAAGATCAATATATAAAATCCGCCATTGGATTAAACAAGTTAACTTAATTTACTGACTACATTTTTAGCAAACCTCTTCCTAATGTGAGCGCTTTGTATCCAACCTTAGTTATGCTACACCGTCTTCCCAAAATCACTTTGTATTTCTAAATCCCCTTTGACAGAAACTTGCCAACCCTTCTGCTATCTTGTCATCTTGTGCCTAAAAGTGCAGCCTCAGACGCACTAACAAGTGTGATAGTTTGTCAGCGGAAGGGTGCGTGAGATTCAACAACGCACCCTTTGTTGCTCATTTCCTAGTTCCCTGAAGTCTGTATTTAACTTCTGGTGACACTACAACCACCCTTTTAACAGAGAATCCTCATCATGTTCTTGTCACCATCTTGAAGCCGTAAGATACTCCCGACACAGATTGATACTATATCCTTGTGCCTTTAGGGTGTGAGGAGGTTACTGGCCTGAGTTAACTCCTAAAATTCTGTCTAGTAAAAACTGTGATGCCACCTGTTCTACATTATTCTCTTATGGTAACACCTGTAGCCTCTATTACACGAATAAACTACAGAGGGTTCACACACACACACACACACACTGCCCGTTCTCTGTCCAGCCCATTGTCTCTTTCTATTGAACTTCCCCTAGACAAAAAAATATAACTAAATGAAGGACAAAAAAAAAAAAAAAAAATGACCGAGATGATGTATTCTACTCGTTTATTACAGATATGATTCTAGTCATCTCTGGGAAAACTTTTTGTGAGGAAGGGATCAGTGAAATCTATATTATCCACTTAGTAAGAAAAATTCCTCCTAACTTGAAAAAAAGCCTTGACTTAGTAAAGATAAAATAAAGAACGTCATGAAACTACAGAGGTTAATTCACTAAAGCATGAAGCTCCCTTACAACTTTCTCCTCTCCTGCTTACTGTTTGCTTTCTTTGTCTCGTTTGGGAATCATGAGTTATGAAAAAGGTAAAGGCTTTTGGTAGCAGTCTGGGTGAAAGATTTGTGTGTGTGTGTGTGTGTGTGTGTGTGTGTGTGTGTGTGTGTGTGTGTGTGTGNCTTACAACTTTCTCCTCTCCTGCTTACTGCTTGCTTTCTTTGTCTCGTTTGGGAATCATGAGTTATAAAGAGGCAAAGGCTTTTGGTAGCAGTCTGGGTGAAAGATTTGTGTGTGTGTGTGTGTGTGTTTGTGTGTGTGTGTGTGTGTGTGTGTGTGTGTGTGTGTGTGTGTGTGCAAGTGTATCCTTCATTTGTATGTATAGGAATTTTATTCAACTTCCCTCAAAACCTCCCTCCCTCCCACTCCCCCCACCTACCACCAACAGCACCTTCTAAAAACTGTATATCTGCCTTTGTCAGTGTTCATCCTCATATGATTTATTCATGCCTGGTCTCCCTCTCTACAAAAACTTGAATCATTCCCTCCTGTCTCCTTCCATATATCAGCTGAACCATTTTTGATAATACGATATATGAAGTGGAACGGGGAAGACGCAAAATTGCCTCCTACAAATATCAAGGCTCTCACTGTGCTTTATATTTTGAGCGTATTGCTATAATATTTTTTCCCAAACTTTGCCCGGATTTTCGTCCTTTTGCAGCTTATTTAACGTAGCCCAGTGGAGGAGGGAGACAATACAACGGCTCTACACACTTTCTACGGCACTCCATCGTGACTAGAACCATGTAGCCTACTAGTATTTATCTATTTTTGCTATTCAGCATTCAAGATGGATAGATGGTAATTTTAGGCCATGTTATCGTAAAGAGTGCAGTTGACTCTCGGGAATTTCGTAACAATTCATCCTCAGTTACCCATTTAACACTTTGCATCTTAGCAGGCATCTGGTACGCTACCTCACACCTAAGTAATCTAGTGTGTTACTTGTATAAACTGTGTTGGTAATGAATAGAAATATATAACATACCAGAGAAACTAAAGTGTAGGAGTGAAAATACTACATATCATTTCAGAAAAGGAGCTATGAAGTTTCCTATGACACCTGAAATACTGCTAGAATGAAGATCCGTGAAGTACCGTCCTGCGTGTTCTGTATCAACCGCCGCACATTATGTTCTGTTATTCCTCTCACTGATTTTGCCAGTATGAAAACAATCTGATTTTTTTTTCTCTTTAGATTTGTCAGACACACCGACACCTACGGCAAGATGTTGTTCACGTCCAATTTCATCGAATATATAGGAGTGAAATATAGAGCCGACTGGATGGGCGGTAGGAGAAACAAGAGAGATAAGAGTGCAGTTGGTGAGTGAGGAGGGAAAGACAGAACGGGGTGGGTGGACGGGAAGACATAACGGAGTGGTCAGATGAGAATGAGAAAGATAGAATGAGGTGAGTGTGTGGGAAGGGAGAAAGAGGCTTGGGGAGGCAGAGTGAGACAGAACGGGGTGGGCAGGTGGTTGGGGGAGAGACACACAGGGAAATGGAACAACCTGGACATATTGCCAGGAAAGAGCAGCAACACGACCAGCCAACACATGCCTGGAGTCTGCCCATGAATAGAAAATGCCCCTTCCTGCACCACTTCGCACTGCTGTTCCCACCTTGTTCTCACCTTTGTAATATTGGGAACCTACATGGAAAACGAGTCCTGTGTTCTATGTGTTCTAAGGGACGACTGGGACTTAGAAACAAAAAAAAAGATCATATGCTCTACTGATCCTCGTCCAGTCTATAAGCAGAAATCTAAGTCATATTGCTCTTTCGCCATTGCCACCACCATCACCACCACCACCACCACCTCCACCACCACCACTCCATCGCAATCCAGATGCTCCCAGGAAGAGCTTACTTACTTACTCGTATCCCTGACGGGTGGATAAGTTGGCAATACCTCCTTTCTCAACGATATATTTTGTCTTATTACGCCTTAATATAGGGTCGTCCTCTCAGTGCAATTGGACATCTCGTCATACCTCTTTCTTCAGCAAGGTGTTCTACTATTATTTTTTAAACTTTATTCTGTTACTCTGCTTCGTCCATTTTGAATTAGCCTACAACTGCCGTCTTTCCGTCTTGAATGCTGACCTGTAACAGAATTTAGCACTAAACTATGGGGTCTCTCATGAAAGAGTGTAATGGAAAGGATACAGAAGCACAGTCGTCCTATTTTGCCACTGAGCTTCGGAAAATAAGCTGCAAAAGGACGAAAATCTCCGCCAAGCTAAAGCGAGCGAAATTATAAAACGTGTATCCCCAGAACCGCCAAGACCACCACACGATACCACACCACACAAAACACCACCACCAACACACCACTAACACACCACTACCACCAACACACCACTAACACCACCACTAACACCACACCACTGACACATCCACACCACATCCACAACCACCACAGTACACCACACCATTAACACATCCACACCAACACCATCACCAGCACCACACCACTGACACATCCACACCACCACCACCACCACACTACCGATACATCCACACCACCAATACCGCCGCCAATACCATCACTACACCACCACCAGCAACGCCGCGTCCATCCAAACAGACACGTTCCCCGATGCACCTTAATTTATCGTCTGCCCCAGTACGGGGTCAATGGCCAGCTTTATTTACAAAGTTGGTACACTTATTTACATTTATAATTATTCATTTATTTATCCATCTGTTTATTTATCTATTTATTTTTGGCATTCAGGTGATTTTTTAACCCCTCTACTATGAAATGTCTCCCAGAATTTGAATGAAGTTGTCTGGCCATAACATGAATATAATTGGTTATAGTAGTTAAGAAATAGTCTAACTGGAGAGAGAATACGACTTAACTGATGTGTTTAGCGAGAATTTATGTTATTTATGTTATTCTTTGGAAGTAAAGCGTTGGTCTGGCGATAAGTCCAGCGGTGGCCAAGTGAAATCATCAGTAGAGAAAATGAAATGAAAAACACGTCACCGTTTTGATGGCGTTGACAAAAAAAGTAAAATAAATATAATAAAATAGAATGATAAAATAAAATACTATAATTCCTTCACCATAAGGGGATATACCGTAACCTTAACTCCTTTAATCTGGTGACGTATATTTCTACATTATACCTGTGGCAACATACTTTTTTCCTTAATTTAGGGAGAATGTCTAGCCGTGAAGGGAGGTTAAAGAAGGCTGTATCTAACTCCTTCTGTTCGAATAGGTTCTCCCACACTAAATAAAATCGTTTACAGACTACATGAGTAAAATAATATATACGCCATTGTAGTATTAGTAGTAGTAGTAGTAGTAGTGGTAGTAGTAGTAGTAATGGTAGAAGCAGTAGTAATAGTAGTTGTAGCCCCAGGTTCATCTAATACGTAAACCCGGTGAACTGCAGGCTTAAGTTACCCTTCCTCCGCAGTCCATCCTCCTCCTCTCGGGGAATGGGGACATAGCTCAGGGTTGTTTGTATAACCAGGCAGATAAACCTGCCCAGTTATATCAGTGCCACTATTTAAAGGCATCCCTCTCGAGCACTGAAATGAAAGGGGCAAAAAACGCTTCCGATGGTAAGTGAAAAAGACTGGCAAAAAAAAAATGTACATCATGGTGAAAGGAAAATATTGTTGGTAGGGAAATGTGTCTATCTGCCGTGTCCTGCCATCAGTGTCTTGTTCGTTTGTGTGTTGCGTTAATTTTGAATAGGACACTTTGGATGTCCCCGGGCGGTGAAAAGGATGATGATGTCAACTGTATTCAGCCTCCACAAGTTCCGGGTCTCTTTTAACCTAGATAAAAGAGTTTTAGCCTTTTCACAGGAGGACGTCTCTTGTAGTTTGTTCTTGCTATCTGCAGACGATTTTATTTTCCCTAGGAGAGATCGTTCAGACTGGAGAGGTTAGATATATCCTTCGTTACCGCCATTCACCTAGCGGTATTTTGATGTGTTGTGGGGGCAGGTCAGTCTGTTGGTGTCGCAGTGGGTGTTGCAGTGGGAGTAGGAAATGAATTAATGATGTAGGGTAGACACCGATAACGCTAAATGAGCCTCCTCACAACACACGAAAGAAGCAGAAGAGGAGTGTTATAAATGTACCAGCCCGTACAAAACCCAATGAATGCCTGACCAGCAAAAGTAACAAAATCTCCACATACTCCAAAAGGAACTGCCAAGAATGTTGACGTAAAACCGTATCAGCTGAGCATCCGGGTAAAACCTCCACAGACGACCCTATCAGCGGCGTCTGGCTCAGGGAAGTGGACATTTTTGTTTAGATTTTAGAGGGTAGAGAACGTGAGCGGGGCGGCAATGGACGCGAACCCGCCTTGGGGGGAATAGTGAGGCGGAGGAGCTGAGAACCTGGGGTGGAACCTGGGAATGAGGGAGAGAAGAGGTGGGAATGAAGGTTGGGAATCTGGGAATGGAGGAGAGAGGAGATGGGAATGGGAGGGAGAAGAGGTGGAAATGGACCTGGGAATCTGGAAATGGAGCAGAGAAGACGTGGGAATGATGCCTGGGAATGGGGAAGAGAGAAGAGGTGGTAATGGAGCCTGGGAATGTGAGAATAAAGGGGTGAAAAGAGGTGGGAATGGAGCTTGGGAATCTGGGAATGGGAGAGAGAAGAGATGGGAATGAAGCCTGGGAATCTGGGAATGGGAGAGGGGGAAGAGGTGGGAATGGAGCCCGGGAATCTGGGGAATGATGACAAAAAAGCTGAGAATGGTGTCTGGAACCTCGGAAGAGAATTGGGAAGCTGGAAATGGAAGGAAGAGGAGAGGAAAATGGAGTCTGGGAAAGGGAAGGAGAAAAGCTGGTATACACATTTTACTCAAACTTGGCCTAAAATTCCCTTTTCTTCATCTTCACTGCTGGGTTGTAACGATAGATTAACACTGGAATATGATGCTGGTCACGAGGAAGTGCTATGAAGATATAGAGCCGTAGACTTATCTTTTTCTGCCACTGAACAACGTAAAATAAGCTGTAAAGGAGCGAATTTCTGGGCCAAGTTAAGATGAAAAAAGCATAATAGTGCCTAGAAACTGGGAGCCTTGAAACAGAGCCTAGAACCTAAATATGTAGGATAGTGGCCGGAAGCTGGGAGTAGTTCAATGCGCCTCTAAATGCATCACACTCTTTACCTCCCTTGTGGAACTTAAAACTATCCTTTTTTTTATTTCATGTGCCACAAATTTTGCCATATTCTCCTCTCGATTTTTCTCCTCAGTCAGAGTGTATAATCTTAAAAAGGACACTAATGTAATGTATGGCTATTTTAGTCATACCCGCTTCATAAACTTGCCAAGCTTCTTTCTTTCTCTCTCTCTCTCTCTCTAAGTGTTCTGGACATTATAAAGAGTCATGTAATTCTCCTGTGTAACATACGAATACCTTTTTAACAAATACGGTTTTTCTAATGCAACATGCGAAATTAATCTTTATTGTATTTATATAATCACAGAACTGGTCACTTTTTCTTTTTGACATATCCCTGCAAATGTTATGGAAATTATGAAGAAACTGAATCTCAAGCATCTGTCCAGTATAATCAGTTTTTGAAAACATTTATTCAGAAAATTTACCCAGCATTCATTCACTCACTGATTCTCCTTTTACTTTTTTTTTTCTTTTTATCCTTAATGATGTCTAGAATTCTGTTAAGCATTTTACTGAAGAAGAA
>JAGKTI010027877.1:0-13126 GCA_018397915.1 Birgus latro | reverse complement strand
GATTTAATTCATCTTGGAAAAAATCTCGTATTGAAAGGGGATTAAACTCTATCTAACCCCACCAGTTCGAAAAATCTGCCCTCGAGCTGAATAAAATCGTCTGAAGATAAGGAAAAATACATCTCACTGAAGGGGGTTAATGTGATGGTGTATGAAGGAGAGGGGTGGCTGAGAGGGGGAGAAGAGACTGACCAGGAGAGCAGGTGGAAAGGCAAGGCAGTAAAGCAAGTTATGAGAGACGGGAGTGGCATGGGAATTGAGGGCATTGAGCTGTATCCTTATTTTTTGAGACCTCTTAACACCTGTCCCTAAGCGATTTATTTTTTGTATATACTGTACTCCTTGATAGTTTCTTGTATGTTATGGTAGAGTACGTAGCGCCTGTCTTTAAGCGATTAATTTTTTGTAATGCACCTTTATTATTCATTTGTATGTTGAGTAGTAGTCACAAGTGGCGAGAGAGAGAGAGAGAGAGACAGAGAGAGACAGAGAGAGAGAGAATGTGAGGCTCGTGGTACCTGTTCCTAAGCGACTCATTTTCCGTGGGGCGAGGTGAGGGGGAGGGAGGGTGGAATGGGGAGAGGGGAGGGAGGAAGAGTTGGCAGGTACACAGAAGATGCAGGGGTGTTGTGGGTGTATTTGACAAGATTATTTAGGAGACTGACAGGTGTAATGCCTTAAGTGTAGTAAACAAACAAGTGTAGCCATTTTAAGTGTCAAAACAGAGGTAAAGGAGAGTGATATAAGTGTAGTGAGTAAATAAGTGTTGTCCTTCTGAATCTCCCAACACGTAAAACAGAGTGACAAGTGTAGCGTGTAAGTGTAGGAAGCAAATGAGTGTAGCGGTTCTGAGTAACACATAGGTGATAAAATAGATGTCTTAGGTGAAGTAAGGAATTATTTTAGCATAACACCTTAACACCACAACACACCAACAAATACCACACCACACACCACAACAAATCTTTCCACACCACACACCACAATAAATCCTACCACACCACACATCACAATAAATCCTACCACACCACAACAAATCCTACCACCCCACACACCACAACAAATCCTACCATACCACAACAAATCCCACCGCACCACACACCACAATAAATCCTACCACACCACACCACACACCGCAACAAATCCTACCACACCACACACCGCAACAAATCCTACCACCCCACACGCCACAATAAATCCTATCACACCACAAACAAACCACCACATTCACCACCACCACCACAAACAACAACTGCCGTAAACCCGTCATGCTTTAGCTGTGGCCAACGAGGAATATTTTGTCATTCTTCACTCTCGAACGTGAAACCAAATGGAAAGTTCAGAAAGCCATATATATCCTTCCGTGTATTTCTTCTGCTGCTGTGAATCTCTGTCATCATCATCAGCAGCATCTTTAGTCATCATCATCATCATCATCAGTATCATCATCATTATGGTTACTTTATCATAACTATCTTAAATATCATCATCATCATCATCACTATGGTTGCTTTATCATAATTATTTTAAACATCATCATCATCATCATCATCATCATCATCTTAATCATCATCATCATCATCATCTTAATCATCATCACCATTATTATCGTCCTCCTCATCTTCATCATCATCATCATCATCATCATCATAATCCTATAACCCCTGTTACATGAATGGATATTAGCATGAACAGTTCTGAGATTCGTTCGTAATATACTGAAAAATATATTGAACTCCGAAGGTCGCAATACAGGAATTTAGAAACCATCGCTCACTGCCTGGTTATTTATCGTATTGATTTTTACTGATATATTAAATTTCGCACGAAAAATGGGCTACACTCTTGACCATTACCATTTTTATTCCTTTATTTATTCATGTTAATTTGTTTATTTTTGAGTTAGAGGGTTGAAGAAATATTTGGCAGAGAGTAATTGGTATATCACAAACTTTTATTGTGGAGGGGGGGATGTGTGCTGAGGGGAGGGCAGCTAAATGGCAGGGGACAGGGCGACGTGGTGGCGATTTGTTTGTGGCCACCCCATACGGGATTAAAACGTCTGGCAATAGATAGATAGTATAAATTACCCATATGAAGGTGAATATTTGAATTACTTCTTGTGTTTCAGGAATACTCAGCACATAATCTACTTTCTTCAGGTATACTAAGCACATTATCTACATTTTTCAGGTATACTCAGCACATAACCTACCTTGTTTCAGGTATACTTAGCACATATATTTTTTCCCAGATATACTCAGCACATAATCTACTCTTTTGGGGTATACTCAGCTCATTACTTTTTTCAGGTATACCCACCACATAATCTACTTTTTCAGGTATACTCAGCACATAATCTACTTTTTTTATATACCTCCTTTTAAGTCATTTCAGTACATCTAAGACTCCCACCAAGGATAGTAAACAAATATCCTTTAAATCACAACAACTTATATTTAGTAAAAAAAATTCTTACACTTCTTATGGCTAATCAACAACTATAAAAAAAAAAATACAGGAAACTTGGTAACCCATGGATGTTAGAAAATATAATATACTTTTAAAAATACTGTATAAGTTTCAGATATTTCGTAACAATATATATGAAACTGAAAAAAAAAAAACAGGAAACGAGAAAAATGATGTTGAAAAATGAACTTAAGAATGTGACACAGAAATACAAGATAGTACGTTCCAACACAAATTAAAAAAACACGTAAATATTATTGTATTTGTTCCAGACATTACTTTTTATTATTACACTACAGAACGAACTGGTAACTTGACACAACACGGATATAAAGACACAGAGACAGAAACAAAAGCTTAAACAACAGAACAAGTGAGTAACGAAACTGAGCGATATTTTGACACGAAAAAAAAAAAAATACAAAAAGCAGCTTGAAAACAAAATCACGACATTGTTAAATACCCAACTACACCGAAGTAACAAAATATACTCCAACAACAGGACGCCTTATAAATCACACTCATAATTTGGAGATGCGTGAGGGAATGTTTTGGTTTCAAGTGACGGTGCGACAACTGGAGGGCCTCACGGGGACACACGCTGAAGGGCGGCTGCTGGGGAGAGGGAGAAAAGAAACCAGATAGTCCAAAATATTCTGAAACCAGCATCATCGTCTTTTGTTTTCATGAGCACAATTTCATCCTCCATCTCTTTAAGTGATTTGTTATACTAGGTGGAGTAGAACAATTCCAAATTTTACAAAACAGTGTCCAGCATAAATGAACTACACCATTTACTGATCATTCAAGATTTAAGGACATTTTTTCTCACCTGAGAGGTATTGCCGGTGAGGCCCAGAAGCTGCAGAATAGCTGTGGCCACGTTAGGTATTGTTATCTTCTGTTACTTGACTGAGCCTTGGCACTGATTGCCAGTATAAAGAACAAAAAGTTAAATAGTATATCGTACAGTAAACAAAACAATTTCCGTCAATCCCTCTGTGCTGTAGGCAATCAACAAAACATAAGATCACAGAGGAACACATGGCACGGCTTAGAATGTGTTGTTGGATGAGTACTGGTGTTGGGACTGGTATGAACTGGTGTATTTGCGGGAGGAGCATCCCTCAGACTCCTTGCTTTCCTGCCTCGCACTCTTCTCCTCCCAGCTACGACTGCCGGCGCCCTGGCTCTCCACACGAGACTGGCTCTCCGTCACCACCGTCTTGGCGGAGCTGCTGTCCTCCTGACGCAGCTGCTGCAGTTTGGGTGTGGTGATGGTGAGGACACCGTCAGAGGACATGGCCGAGCTGATGCCACTCACATCAGCCACTCGTGGAAGTGTGAACACTCGCCGGAAAGACAGAGAGGAAGTGGAAATTCCCTCTTCCTTTTCGGCCTCCCCCTCCACCGCGATCTCGTTCCCGTCAACCACTTCCACCTTCACGTCGCCTCCAACAAACTCGTTAACGTCAAGGATGATCTGCGGAAGATGTAGAAAAACTCAGTCATCATTCACGCCCAGGAAGGAAGTTGAAGCAGTTATCAGAACGAAAGAAGGATTAAGCACGGAAATAGAACTAGCAAACATCATATTCGCTGAAATGGAGCACACAGCCATTCCCATCCAAGCCCTCGGTCAGTTAAACTATCGAAAGAGTAATATACAACACTGATTACCCAAGAATATACGTCCTTTATATCAGGGCCTAGCACAGCAAATGTACTTACCCTGAGGTTGTGTTCGTCCTCCTCCACATGGACCGCCTGGTTCTCCAGTTTTGGGTTCCTCCTCAGGAGACTGCGGTAGGAGGTCAGCTCGTCAGAGTGGCTACATCTTTCCTCACTGTTCTTCAGAACCTCTTGGACGGCGTTAGTGAAGTTCTTCCTCGTGTTCTCGAAGAAAGAGTCAGAGAAGAAATCACCTTTCATGGCGATGGGCACACACTTGCTCTGAGTGACACAGCTGGAGCTGTGGCTGCTGTCCTTGTGCTCTGACACGCCTGACACACTTTCTGATTGGCTTACACTCAGGCTTTGCACGTCCTCACAGTGAGACTTTTGTTGGCTGATCTGCTGGTCGACGATGTTGCTGTTAAAACCTGATTCCACAGCGCTTTCATTTACTGACTGACAGATGTTAGACTGAGCTACGTTTTCGCCCGTGGCAAAGGACTGTTGCATATTTCTCCTTTTCAGTTCCTCTTCCTGAGTGACAGTGGCAGAGGAGTCACAGCTCAGGGACTGTGAGTACTCTCGCTGGTGAGATTCTGTGGTCGTCTCCTCCTCTTCTTCCAGACTTATAGGAATTAGGTGCTCTCTACGACCGATAACCTGTGGACGTGAAATTCATTAAATTACCTAGAGAACACTGGTAATATTTATTTATGTGTGGTGGTAGAAAATATGTCAGTACGAGCAAATATCAAATAATCAGCATTATACTTGAAAATAATCCAGCTAACCTTCTGGTGCGAAAGAGAGTCCCTGTGCTCTTCCTTGTGGCTGGTGGACTCACTGGAGGAGGCCGCCAGAGAGGACATTCCCTTCGACACAGACCTCTCCACCTCCTCCTCCTCCACACTTGAACTCATTTTTGAGGTCTGCCTGGTCGTCTCTGCTGCAACTTCCTTCCTCATGTTTTCCTCCGACACTTGAGTAAGGCTTTCACTTTTGTGGATCCCTTCCTCGATGCTCACAGGGATTATCATCTCCCTGATCTTTGGAGCCACCGGCTGTAAATGACAAGCAGAGATTATTGATGTATAACAAGATACTGTATGATCCTTTTGCAAGCACTGTGAATCTCACCCAAAATGCAGATGGAAAATTTATACACGGAAGCGTTCATATGCCTGAGTGTGTTAAAATCTGCTGTTGCTACGTTGTGGGCTGAGGATGTGAGGATGCAAGCCAGCAAGATGAGAGGGGAGGATGCCATGTGGGGCGGGAAACTCTTCTATTTATTCAGACTGTCGGCCTAGAGTAGACATTCTAACATTTGACAGTGATTTTTCTGGCAGCATTTTGGTAACAAGACTTTAGTAAAACAGGACAATGTATTGAGATAAAAGATCAAGAGAGGGACTTTGGGCTGGAAGTTTGGATGGAAAAACTGTATTCCCACAAGAACAGTAGCATATAAAGCGCGAATCTCCTTTAACGCAACGCTTGGCTGGGGCAGAAATCGTACCTTATAGTGAAGTGAATCTTTAGTGTATTCACAAGATTGATACATTGTATGGTAAACAGCACAGAAAACTACATTCCACATACTTTCTTTGGTGCGGTTATGGTGAGGACACCATCAGAAGACATGACAGACGTTACAGACTCCACATAGATGTCTCGTGGCAGGACAAAACGACGGTGGAACTGCTTCCTGAACTTGGCTCCACCCTCCACTCGCTCCACTTGCCCCTCCACCACCACCTCACGGTCGTTGGCGCTGCTCACGTTGATGTTGCCGCCTTGAATGAAGTCCTGCACGTCCACTACGATCTGTGCCGGACCATTTCAGGTGAGTTACCTCAAATTTACTTACTCTCTTCACACCTTTATCATCATATACACTAAATGAACACTAAGGAAGGAGGAAGATTTCATTTTACTCAAAGCAAAGGTAAAGAGAAGGAAGTATTCTCACCTTATAATTAAATTCATCCTCAGAAGTCTTGACTGCCTGGGTCTCGTCCCTCATGTCTCGAGCTCTGAGTCTCCTGTAGGAGGTGAGGTCGTCCGTGTTGGAGGTGACGTCACCCCACCTGGACACCACGTCCCTCACGGCCTCCTGGAAGTCCTGCCAAGTGTCCTTGAAGAAGGAGTCGGTGAAGAAGCCGCCCCGCGTGGTGACCGGCAGCGTGGCGGGCCGAGGCGACTGGGTCGAGACTGATTTGTTATCCTGAACGCTGTGAGCGTGAGACGCCGCTGACGCTTGACTCACATTCTCACTCCTGCTGCTCTTCATGGCCTCCTCACACTTCCTCATTATCTCTTCACTGCTCTTCATGGTCTCCTCACTGCTCCTCACAGCTGCCTCACTGTCCCTCACCATCTCACTGCGATGCATTTGCACTGGTATGCTCACTTCACTCTCAGTTTGAGTGGAGGATGACGTCAGTGATTTTGTGTCCTCCTGAGACCCGATGAAATTTGATGTGGCCGTCTTGGCCGAATCTCTGGTTCCCTTCAGGAAAGTGGATTCTCTCTGCTGATGTTCCTGATAACGATATTTCTCAGCCTCTGACTGTTGTGTTGCTGTGGTGGCTTCACCTGTGGTATTGTTCTGAGTCTCCACTACTTTACCCTCCAGACAAGCTTCAACTGTGATGGGGATGTAAATCTCTTCACCCTTTGTTTGCTTTACCTGCTGGGGAGGATAGAATACATTGAATTTTTTTTTTTACAAACTTCCCAATAGCATGATTACGCCAACAATATGAAGACTGGAACAGTTCATGTAGGATGAGGCACTTGACTATGCAAACAAGGTGCTACTCACAGTCCTGGGAGCGATGACAGTAAGGACACCATCAGAGGACATGACGGAAGTGATGGCGTCCATGTTGGAGTCTTGTGGGAGGCAGAACCTCCTCCTGAAGGTGTTGGAGAACACTGAGAAGTCTCCATCATGAGTCTCCTTGCGGCCCTCCACCACCACCTCCCTCTCCCCCACCACCCTCACCTTCACCTCACCCGCCGCAAAGTCATGCACGTCCATCACGATCTGCAACAATAACAAGACTTTTGCTACTTCTTATGGAAGACCAGGTTAAGCTGTTTTAATCCTTGGCTGGTTAGACATGTACCATGATATTCTGTTCTGATTAAGGCCTGGGGATTAAATTTACCATGAAAAACTTCTGTCCAGGGATTAAAAACTTTATTTCAGTATGTTCATCTATTCGTAATAAAAACTAACGAGCCATGTCTTTGTAGTACTGTACGGCATACTATTTATATTAGACAGCTTACGTCCTTTAAATAAAAGTGTTCCTTACGAGAATAAATTTGCATCTTACCTTGTGACTTTTCTCATCGGAGGTGATATTGACTGCCTGGTTGTCCACTTTCGAGTCATGGGCTCGGATCTGTCTGTAGCGATTGAGGTTGTTGGTGTTGTCCCCGCCGTGGCCCAGGAGGCTGCTCTCACCCCACCTCGCCAACACGTCGTTCACAGCGTTCTGGAAGTCCTGCTGGATTCCTTCAAAGTACGAGTCATTGAAGAAGGATCCCCTCTTGGTGATGGGCAGAAAGCTTCCTGTATTAACTGAAGGGCTTCGAATACTGGAAGTCTCGGATGAAGTACTGTTTTGAGATTGAAATGTAGATGCTTTATTGAACTGACTGTTGGCAGAGTTGATCATGCTTGTTGTCTGAGGCGTACTTTGAACTTCCTCAACTTTCTTAGCTTGTGTTCTCTGATTCCCTTCACTATCATGAATATTTTGGTTCATTTTGTTCTGCTCATAATTTGCTTTGGCAGTAGATTCTGAGTTAGCTTTATAAGCATCTTCGAAGGCATGAACAGTCCCTCTGGCCGCAGAGTGCTGTTGTTCCTGAGACAGGGCGGCATCGACGTTAATTGGGATGCGATGTTCCCGCTTGTTGGAGGCACCACTGCTCTGAGCCTCAGCCTCCTGCCGTTTAGTCTGGCACTGGCAGGTGCAAACGCTGGAGGCCCTTGTGTTGGCTGAGGAGGTGGAGTTGGTGTTGGAGTTGACAGTGGATTGGTTGCTCATCGAACCTTCAACTCTGATTGGAATTTCAGTACACCCAGTGTTCACCTGAGCCACCTGATGAGAAACGAGTTAAATATTATCACTAGATTTTTAGTATGAAAATAATTGAATGTTTTATGCGGCATCAGAATGTAAGCAAAACTTTTGCCATTATATGCACAGATTTGAGTCTGCCAAATAAAACATTCGTATGTTAAAAAATACAAGGGAAAATGTCCTTGCAAAAGATATGCAACTAACTTTATCCTTTACTGTGCCAGGGATCAAACCCTGGACTGTCGGATTATAGTCAGATTTTTACTGCACCACGATCAGGTTCGCGACAAGATGAAGTAATTTGTACTTCAAAGTATTACAGAGGAAACCTGTCCAACTATCATCTGACAGTCCGAGGTCCGATCCCTGGAAAAGTGCAGATGGATAAGAGGTGATCAATTTTTTATGCGGCAGTACAGGTTTTTTAGATCAGATATGCACTACCGATATTAGCCTGCCGTGTTCTTTAGTTAAGAGCAATGAATATCAAT
Source organism: Birgus latro (assembly GCA_018397915.1). NCBI lineage: Eukaryota > Metazoa > Arthropoda > Malacostraca > Decapoda > Coenobitidae > Birgus > Birgus latro. The sequence continues at coordinate 4,386 of JAGKTI010027877.1, read as the reverse complement.
TGACTCACGAGTCTTGGAGCAGTGATGGTGAGGACACCGTCGGAGGACATGACGGAAGTGATGGCCTCCATGTTGGTGTCTTGTGGCAGATTAAACTTGCGCCTGAAGCTGTTGGAGGACATGGTGAAGTCTCCAGTGTTGGTCTCCGTGTGCCCCTCCACCGTCACCTCCCTCTCCCCCGTCACCTGCACCTTCAGCTTACCAGACACGAACTCACTCACGTCCATCACGATCTGACACACACAAGTGAACAGACTTGTTAGACAATGATTCTGAGTCCTTTGACTGGGAGTGACTGTTTACTGGTGAATAATGTTTGGTGTTGGCCAGAATCAAGTACATGACAGTGACGAAATCAGTGAGAAAAATAAATGAGAATTATCAGCAATTAGGTTTTGATCTGTTGTTGGCAGGAGTTTCTCTGATAATTGAAATCGTTTGGTGTGATTCAAAATGAAGTATATACTTAAGTTAAATGATTGATCTGTTTTCCACATTATGTTCACATAATAAAATCAAAACAGTGTTTGTGTTGTGCTGCAGTGAGTGATGGCGAGACTCACCTTGTGACTGGTGGTGTCCGAGGCAACAGTAACTGCCTGGTCCTCCTCCTTCAGGTTGTGGCCTCGCATCTGTCGGTAGCGACTGAGGTTGTTGGAGAGGCGGTGTTTGGTGTCGTGCCTTCGGTCAGCCAGCAGGTCCGTGGCGCCCCAGCCCTCCATGATCCTCCTGATGGTGGAGTCCAGCGAGTCGTACGAGTTGTCGAAGAAGGAGTCCTGGAAGAAGTGACCCTTGCGACTGATGGGCAGATCGAAGAAGAGCCTGCTGCTGCTGGCTGGCTGATGTCCGCACTGACAGCTGGACATCTTGGAGGAGGAGGTGCTAGAGGAGGACGTAGAGGAGGTTGAAGTGACAGCAGATATGGGAGCCATTTGTGCCGAGCCTAACTTTGCTTCTGGGAGTCTGGCCTGTGTGGTGATGCGGCGAAGTTGTGTTTGCAGAAGATGAAGGCTTAAGTTACTGCTTATCAAATATACGAGGTTCAGTCCGGCTAATTTGCAATTTTTTCTCAGACTACGACAATCAACTATCAAGTTTACTCTCCAGGTTCCTCTTTCAGTTCGATGTGTGTTGGGTTGAGGCGTGGCGTGTACTGGCTGGGCGTGGTGGAGGGGAAGGCTTTATGTGGCAGCCTCGCCCACCCCAGCCCGTGACGTGGCCGCTGCGTCACCATTTATTTACGGAACACTTACACATCCGCCAAATTTCGTTGGTATTTCCAGAATGCGGTCAGAAGGTGCGAGTTTGGGTGAACAGGTGATGCAATGGATGTTTTTTTCACTTTCGAGAACGTTATTTCCATCGTAGTATCATGTTTCTCATACATTTTTTTTTTTTTTGCCACACTGAAAAAAAAACAGTATTTCTGGGAAGAATATTGGGCACTGTTTTCCGCTTCCCACAGTAGAAAAAAAATTTATTCTCAACCTGTGAAGAGATGACCGTGATGTACAGGTATAATTATAAAGGCTTGGTTAATCTCCTCAGGTATACGTCTTCCTGAAGCCAGTTGACATCATCATTGCGTAGAAGGAAATTGTAAGACATCAGTTTGACATTATTTACCTGTCTGGATGACTTCACCTGAAAGTTAGGGGGATCTTTTATGATTGTTAGGTCAGAATTACTCACCTCTACTAATAATTTCCTTTTTTTTTAGTTACATTTTAATGGTAAAGGAATTTCCGATGTATGGGTTTTAGCTGTGAGGGTAGAGGTGGTTTGGTGGATGTATGAGGCAGGCTAGGAAAAATTGGGTCCCCTTATTTTTTCTCAAGTTATAATTCTGATGTTATTTTACCCAGAGCTGTTATCTATGGTGTTCTCTGTTCTCTGTGTTCTTCATGATAGCGCCACACCATGTATTTCTGAAAATTATTATATTACGCACGCAGTAGTTTGATATAATTGTACCATATATATAAAGTTAAAAATATCTACTTTCCGATATATGTTGGGACTTGCCTGACGAATGACGTGTTGGGAAACCTTACTTATTGGTGTGTGTGCGTTGTGTGTGTGTGTGTGTTTGTGTGTGTGTAAGTATTTGTTTGAATGTTTATGTCAATTTCTGTCACAATTTAAAAACATTAGTCATTACAGAAATCTTTGACGTTCAAATTTTCTGTATTTCATTCCCATTGCTCTCTCGTGTGTGTGTGTGTGTGTGTGTGTGTGTGTGTGTGTGTGTGCGCGTGTGTGTGTGTCTTTACGTGACAGTGAGAGCTACTTTGTCAATCCAGTCACAGTACACAGAATCACTTACCTCAAATGGTACTGTGTAATACTATTCTTTGGCACAGTAGGATTGATAACAGTTCTTAGCATCAGTCCCTAAGTGATTTATCGTCTGAGGAATAACACGAAATAAATGGAGAATGAAAAGTAAATCCCCCAAAATCCACAGACATCTATTTTTTTCCATTACTTTCAGGGGATTTAATTCATCTTGGAAAAAATCTCGTATTGAAAGGGGATTAAACTCTATCTAACCCCACCAGTTCGAAAAATCTGCCCTCGAGCTGAATAAAATCGTCTGAAGATAAGGAAAAATACATCTCACTGAAGGGGGTTAATGTGATGGTGTATGAAGGAGAGGGGTGGCTGAGAGGGGGAGAAGAGACTGACCAGGAGAGCAGGTGGAAAGGCAAGGCAGTAAAGCAAGTTATGAGAGACGGGAGTGGCATGGGAATTGAGGGCATTGAGCTGTATCCTTATTTTTTGAGACCTCTTAACACCTGTCCCTAAGCGATTTATTTTTTGTATATACTGTACTCCTTGATAGTTTCTTGTATGTTATGGTAGAGTACGTAGCGCCTGTCTTTAAGCGATTAATTTTTTGTAATGCACCTTTATTATTCATTTGTATGTTGAGTAGTAGTCACAAGTGGCGAGAGAGAGAGAGAGAGAGACAGAGAGAGACAGAGAGAGAGAGAATGTGAGGCTCGTGGTACCTGTTCCTAAGCGACTCATTTTCCGTGGGGCGAGGTGAGGGGGAGGGAGGGTGGAATGGGGAGAGGGGAGGGAGGAAGAGTTGGCAGGTACACAGAAGATGCAGGGGTGTTGTGGGTGTATTTGACAAGATTATTTAGGAGACTGACAGGTGTAATGCCTTAAGTGTAGTAAACAAACAAGTGTAGCCATTTTAAGTGTCAAAACAGAGGTAAAGGAGAGTGATATAAGTGTAGTGAGTAAATAAGTGTTGTCCTTCTGAATCTCCCAACACGTAAAACAGAGTGACAAGTGTAGCGTGTAAGTGTAGGAAGCAAATGAGTGTAGCGGTTCTGAGTAACACATAGGTGATAAAATAGATGTCTTAGGTGAAGTAAGGAATTATTTTAGCATAACACCTTAACACCACAACACACCAACAAATACCACACCACACACCACAACAAATCTTTCCACACCACACACCACAATAAATCCTACCACACCACACATCACAATAAATCCTACCACACCACAACAAATCCTACCACCCCACACACCACAACAAATCCTACCATACCACAACAAATCCCACCGCACCACACACCACAATAAATCCTACCACACCACACCACACACCGCAACAAATCCTACCACACCACACACCGCAACAAATCCTACCACCCCACACGCCACAATAAATCCTATCACACCACAAACAAACCACCACATTCACCACCACCACCACAAACAACAACTGCCGTAAACCCGTCATGCTTTAGCTGTGGCCAACGAGGAATATTTTGTCATTCTTCACTCTCGAACGTGAAACCAAATGGAAAGTTCAGAAAGCCATATATATCCTTCCGTGTATTTCTTCTGCTGCTGTGAATCTCTGTCATCATCATCAGCAGCATCTTTAGTCATCATCATCATCATCATCAGTATCATCATCATTATGGTTACTTTATCATAACTATCTTAAATATCATCATCATCATCATCACTATGGTTGCTTTATCATAATTATTTTAAACATCATCATCATCATCATCATCATCATCATCTTAATCATCATCATCATCATCATCTTAATCATCATCACCATTATTATCGTCCTCCTCATCTTCATCATCATCATCATCATCATCATCATAATCCTATAACCCCTGTTACATGAATGGATATTAGCATGAACAGTTCTGAGATTCGTTCGTAATATACTGAAAAATATATTGAACTCCGAAGGTCGCAATACAGGAATTTAGAAACCATCGCTCACTGCCTGGTTATTTATCGTATTGATTTTTACTGATATATTAAATTTCGCACGAAAAATGGGCTACACTCTTGACCATTACCATTTTTATTCCTTTATTTATTCATGTTAATTTG
>JAGKTI010027876.1:0-13128 GCA_018397915.1 Birgus latro | reverse complement strand
TACACCCTGCCTAGGTAAACTCTTTCGCCTTTGTCTGTCAACTTATACCTTTCCTTCTTGCTGGAAGTTTGCTCTCATTCAGCCAGTCCCAAAGATGGGTGACCATTCCCAACCCTCTAACTATCGTCCAATTGCTTTAACATCCTGTGTCTTGAAAGTGTTTGAGTCTATTCTTAGTGTTTGAGTCTATTCTTAACAGAAAAATTTAAAGCATCTTTCCTGTCACAACCTTCTTACTGATCGTCAGGATGGGTTCCGTCAGGGATGCTCCACTAGCGATCTTCTCACCTACCTTTCAGACTCCTGGTCATCCTCCTTTCGGGTCTTTGGCGAAAGCTTTGCCATTGCACTTGACATCTCAAAGGCTTTCGATCAAGTCTGGCATAAATCTTTGATTTCCAAACTGCCCTCTTACGGTTTCTATCCTTCTATCTGTGCCTTCATCTCCAGCTTCCTTTCTGGTCGTTCTATAGCTGCTGTTGTAGACGGCCATCGTTCTTCTCCTAGACCTATCAACAGTGGTGTTCCTCAGGGCTCTGTCCTATCACCAACTCTCTTTCTTTTATTCATCAATGACCTTCTAAGCTGTACATCTAACCCTATCCACTCATATGCTGATGATTCCACGCTTCACCTTTCCATTCGATTTCTGCAACGTCAATCTCAGCAGTCACTTCAGGAAAACAACGGATGAGGCTATGGCACACTTAATGTCTGACTTGGCTCATATCTCTGATTGGGGTAAAATAATCTTGTTATTTTTAATGCATCAAAAACTCAGTTCTTACACTTATCAACCCGACAAAATCTTCCTCAGGATTACCCACTAATGTTTAATAATGTCCAGCTCGGTCCTGCATCATCCTTTAACATGCTAGGGGTTTCATTCTCTCGGGATTTATCTTGGAAAGAACATATTACATCTCCTGTGAAATCTGCTTCCAAGAGATTAGGTGTGCTGGGCCGACTCCGAGCTTTCTTTATCCCTGCACAGATGTTGACCTTGTACACGGGTTTTATTCGCCCGTGTATGGAGTACAACTCTCATCTGTGGGGAGGCTCCCCACATGCGGTTCTTCTCAATAGGGTGGAGTCAAAGGCTTTTGGTCTCATTAACTTTCCTCCTCTTACTGATTCCCTTCAACCTTTGTCTCTTCGCCGCACTGCTGCTTCTTTATGTCTCTTCTATCGCTACTTCAATGGTCACTGTTCCTCTGAACTGTCTGCTTGCATCCCTCCACGTCTACGACGGGCATGTAGTACCCATCTAGCAACAAACTCTCATCCCTTTTCTGTCCAACTCTCTAATGCAAGAGTTAACCGTTACTCCCAGTCCTTCATTTATGCAACTGGTCATCTCTGGAACTGTCTCCCTCTGTCTGTATTCCCTGCTTCCTATTATCTCCAATCTTTCAAACGCAGTGTGTCCAGGCATCTCGAAATGAATGGATCTTGAATTTGGCTCTCTTTTGTATTGTTTTTACTTTTTCATCGAAGGAACAGTATGCAGGCCCATGGCCCTTGGTTCCTTCTTCCTTGCATAAAAAAAAAAAAAACCTTGCCAAAAACCTTTCTAACAACTTTACCTCATCATCCTTCCCTCCTCTTTTCTACTCTGATGGCAAGCCAATCTCTTTGCTCAGACTTTCTCCTCCAATTCCACCTTAGACGATTCCGGTGCTGTTCCTACATCACTTCCTTCCTCATGGCTGACATTAAAATTTCTTCAGCTGATATATTTTCGGCCATCACTGCCCTCAATACTAACAAGGCATATGGTCCTGATGGGGTCCCTCCTGTAGTCCTCAAGAACTGTGCTTCTGTGCTTACACCCTGCCTCGGTAAACTCTTTCATCTTTGTCTATCAACTTGTACCTTTCCTTATTGCTGGAAGTTTGCTCTCATTCAGCCAGTCCCAACCCTCTAACTATTGTCCAACTGCTTTAACATCCTGTGTCTTGAAAGTGTTTGAGTCTATTCTTAACAGAAAAATTTTAAAGCATCTTTCCTCTCACAACCTTCTTTCTGATCGTCAGTATGGGTTCCGTCAGGGATGCCCCACTGGCGATCTTCTCACATACCTTTCAGACTCCTGGTCATCCTCCTTTCAGGACTTTGGCGAAAGCTTTGCCATTGCACTTGACATCTCAAAGGCTTTCGATCGAGTCTGACATAAATCTTTAATTTCTAAACTGCCTTCTTACGGTTTCTATCCTTCTATCTGTGCCTTCATCTCTAGCTTCCATTCTGGTCGTTCTATAGCCGCTGTTGTAGACGGCCACAGTTCTTCTCCTTGATCTATCAACAGTGGTGTTCCTTAGGGCTCTGTCCTATCACCAAATCTCTTCCTTTTATTCATCAATGACTTTCTAAGCTGTACATCTAACCCTATCCACTCATACGCTGATGACTCCACCCTTCACTTTTCCATTCGGTTCCCGCAATGCTCATCTCAGCAGTTAATTCAACAAACAAGGGATGAGGCTATGACACACCTAATGTCTGACTTGGCTCGTATCTCTGACTGGGGTAAAAATAATCTTGTTGTTTTTAATGCATCAAAGACTCAGTTCTTGCACCTATCAACCAGACAAAATCTTCCACAGGAGTACCCGCTGATGTTTAATAATGTCCAGCTCGTACCTACATCATCCTTGAACATGCTTGGGGTTTCATTCACTCGGGATTTATCTTGGAAAGAAAATACAGTATTACATCTCTTGCGAAATCTGCTTCCAAGAGATTAGGTGTGCTCAGCCGACTACGAGCCTTCTTTACCCCTACACAGATGTTGACTTTATACACGGGTTTTATTCGCCCGTTTGGAGTACAACTCTCACGTGTGGGGAGAATCCCCACATACAGCCCTTCTCAATAGGGTGGAGTCAAAAGCTTTTCATCTCATTAACTCTCCTCCTCTTACTAGCTCCCTTCAACCTCTGTCTCTTCGCCGCACTGTTGCATCATTATCTCTTTTCTATCACTACTTCAATGGCCACTGCTCCTCTGAACTGTCTACTTGCATTCCTCCACCTTTACGATGGGAACGTAGTACCCATCTGGCAACAACCTCTCATCCCTTTTCTGTCCAACTCTCTAATGCAAGAGTTAACCGTTACTCCCAGTCCTTCGTTTATGCAACTGGTCAACTCTGGAACTGTCTTCCTCTGTCTGTATTTCCTACTTCCTATAATCTCCAGTCTTTCAAACACAGTGTGTCCAGGCATCTCGAAATGAACGGATCTTGAATTTGGCTCTCTTTTGTGTTGCTTTTGTTTATTCTTGAAAGGAACAGTTTGCAGGCCCATGGCCCTTGGTTCCTTCTTCCTTGCATTAAAAAAAAAAAAAAGGCTTAATGAAAGAGTCGATCCTGGTCTGATGATATGACCAACGATTCTGCTGGAGGATGACAATGACCTGGACTCCATGCAGCTCCATTGCCCGGCGAAGCGGCACCAACTCCCTGTCACAGTGTGGGTGCTTGGCATACTCCAGCATTCTCTCCAGGTAACCACGGAGGACACTGAGATGAGACACTGAAGGAGATGCAGAGGGTTGTGAGTCAGGGTTCTCATAATCGTCCTCATTGGTGTCACTGTCCTCTTCCGTGCCCGCAGAAGCTGCAGCGACAATCACATCAGACATGGTCTGATGACCAGGATTGCCGCCATCGTCATCCAGCCAATCTCTCACATCGTTGACATCCACATGCTTTCCTGCTGTTCTAAGGTGACTGTGGAAATCATCCACGCAAACCCCTTAAAGTCGTGCTCAGCTTCGATTCCCTGCAGGAGACGAGACCAACTGCTTCTGATCGAGGATTTTGACAAGACTTCCTCCCACACATTCGCCCAATTGGACACAGCAGACTTCAGGTCATAATGCTGAAGATTCAGCAAAGTCTGCTCGCCACGTGTGTCCTTGGCCGCGTCCTTGTCCTCCAGCACCATCATCACCTCGTTCAGAAACCTCCGGTGGTACAGTCTCTTGTCAGCCACGATAACACCCAGGTCCACTGGTTGAATCAGAGCAGTTGTATTAGGTGGCAGAAACATGCACCTGATCCGTCCGTCATAAGCAACCAAATATTCACAGACATAAGTGAGGGCATTATCCAGGAGCAGGAGTGCCTTCACCTGGTCGCGAATGATACCAAGGACCTCCATTTGATAATGGACAACCTCCTTGACGAAATGTCTGTGGAACCAATCTCTGAAGATCTTAGTGGTAAACCAGGACTTCACAGAATGGAACCACACAAACAGGCAGGCTATTCATCAACTCACGGGGACAACGTGTGTGTTTTGCACACCCAACAACAATGGGTCTGAGGCGATGCGTCCCGTTAGCATTGGCACAGCACAAAACAGACACGTTGTATGAGCGACTTCTGACCAGGCACAGTCTCCTCCCTTTCTTCAGCCAGGGTGCAGGTGGGCAAGGAGCGGTAGAGCAAACCAGTTTCGTCAGCACTACAGACTTGACCAAGGGCAAGGCCCTTGTTGGCAAAACGGGTCTACTTCCCCCACTGCCACACCCAAGGCCTCGTCGTGTGCCTTATGGCCAGTAGGTCCAAGGCAAAGCTTGAAGTGAAAGAGCCATCCCTCGAATGCCTTGAAGACCTGCACGTTGCGCAGGTGTGCAAACTTCTTGGCAGCAGCCTTCACCTCGGTCCCTCGCACTAGCACACTGGCACTAACTTGCTGACGAAACCACATCAATGTCGACCAGTCAATAATGGTGAGCCGGGCCTGGGCCATTACCTTCCTGTTGTCCCTACATGTGCTTTCACTGAAGTCCTGTTTGTTCTTCATAAGCTTGTCAAGTGACTTCTAGATGTCAAACAATGCTGAACGGACTAGATCATATCCGTGAAGTATGCATCCTGTAATCCAGCCCGTGTCAACCTTGCCCAATATCTCACGTTTCTTCTCCAGTGTCAGAACCTTCCTCTTCCTCTTCTCAGGTGGTGGTGGGGCCATCACCACACACATGAGAATACAGAAGAGAAGGGCCACAACCTGAAGAAGGTAAGGGACAACCACAAAAGCAACTACATTCACAGCCATTCTTGCAAGCCAGCCACTCAGGTGAAACAAAGGCAGGAACTGAGGTGCGGGCTTGTTGGCCGGCAAGCAGTGTAATGCTGCCATATCGCACCCTACGGTTGCATTCGAGCACACAGGAAGCAAAACGCAGCAAAATGACATCTGCATATAACATTCATTTCTGTTTGCCCAGGCAAGGGTTGGTGCACGACAGCAATAGCGGATGAACAGTAAAGCACCGCCTCAGGCAACGTATGACTAATGCAGCCTGCCAGGCGACTCTGACAATAGGTATGGAAGTGGACAGGTGCGCATGGTGGGGGGTTTCGCACTAATCCTGCAGGCCGGGGGACTCCCAACATTTGGTGTAGAGGCAGATGGACGCTTTTACCGTACATTTACTCATGGCTTAAGGTCTGTGTTATATGCGTGGTGGCCACCGGGAACCATGAGCCAGGAACGACGCTCGCCCCATCATTTAAAAACTAACCATAGGATTTTCTCAAAAATATGCTCAATGTGTTTCCCAGGCAAAATTACGTATGTTATCATATCCCAACCTAACCTAACCTATCCCATTATGGCTGCCTGGCTAAGTCGGGTCGCTGTTGTATTCAAACTAATACCCATAACAAACAGAAGAGTACTATACAGTACATACTCACATACATTGCACTATGATATGCATTTATACAGAGATTACTGTACTGATATTGTAATTATTTTGTTGGAAGGAATCTCTCTCTCTCTCTCTCTCTCTCTCTCTCTCTCTCTCTCTCTCTCTCTCTATCTGTGTGTGTGTGCGTGTGTGTGTCTCCTGGTGACCAGGCGACATTGGATGTTCAGTAGGGAGGTGGATGGCCACTATCACCAAACATGTACTCGTGGTTTGTGTTTTGTGTTCGATGGAGGTGGCAGTTGGTAAAGGCTTAGCCTGGTGGCCGCGCGACATTGGACATTCGGTGGGGATGCGTACGGACGTTTTGACACCACTTGTGAGTTACAGTCGTATTACTTGGGTGCTGGAGGTTCATTGGGAGTGATCGGACAAGCGCGCAGCTTTGACCATGCAGTACAGGGACGGACGGACATTTTAGCTCTGGTTGTGAGTTACGATCTGCTTCCCACTCACAGTTTGAGCCCAGCGGCCATGATACCGAATGTTTTTTAACATGTTGGCTGGCAGGCCAAGTCATCAGGGACTTTTAAGTCCGGATAATAGCAAGTAAATTTGGATAATGGTTTCATACAGCCAAGGCCAAGCGTCCGGATAATGAACACATCTGGATACTGACCATCTGGATAAATTAGGGACTACTGTATTAAAAAATAAATAACAAACAATATAAGTGTACTACAAGGAAAATATTTATTCAAAACTACATTTGTTCTAAATGATGTCAATATGATGGCATGTCTACCAAGGCTATCACTTTCACAACCAAGTTTGCCACTACGTCTCAGTCTGGAGGTCCAACAGCAACACTGTTAAAATAATAAAAAAAGAAAAAAATTGTCTATCAATCAATCTATATAGAAAGTTAGATAAATACAGATAAATTTTTTAATACTTGTGTGACTGGGTGGCACTGCAGTCATTTTGGCTATGATAAACGTTTATGACATAACTGAGTTATGAGACACCTGTTCACCATACCCTTCATAATCTGCTATGTAGCACGCTACTCTGTGATGGTTACAGTACTCTGTGATGGCATTTTCATACCACCATAAGTGCAACACTCATATAGAAGAAAATTTCTGCTATGTAACAAGGTTGGCACTGATTACATCAAATTGATTTAATCATGTGATTAAATCACTGATTTTTTTGCTAAAAAAAAATATGATTTTTATTTATTTTTTCTTATCTAAAAGTTAACAAAAATAAAATGTGAAGGTTTATATAAGTTGTGCATAACTTTGTGTTGGCATTCATTAATTCAGATACTTAAGCATTAAGTTAGCAAATTTTGGAGAATGGTGCCATTAGAAATTGCTACATTGAATGACAAAAAAAATATATTTACATTTATGTAACTAAATACTGAAATTATTAGTACATCTGAAATAATGAGCTATAAATCAAAAACCAAAGCCATAAGATCTGGTAGGCTATGCTTAGTCGCTTAAGGCCATGTCATAATATTAGCTTAAGATTATCTGTGAGGTAATATAATCAGCTTTGGAATATGCTGTCTTGATTATCACTAGCAACTCAGCCTTAACCAGGCTTTCAGCCTGAACCATCAGTGGATAGACAGGACATGAAGTTAACAGTATTCAGTATAATGCTTTTGAAATATTACCTATATAATAAACAGGAAAAAAAAAAATGAAGAAAAAATCATTGATTTTTAATTTTTTTACTTAAAAAAAATCACCAACCCTGCTATGTAAACTTGTCTGCTGTGTTCAGACCACCAACAATCCATTACAGGATTTGGAAGTTGTGGGGCACATTTGGTGGGGGTGAAGGACAACCAGGGTTCCAGGACGTCCACAACATGCTTGTCACACAGCACAGGAACATTGTTATATCACTACTTCCACAACAGATATGTAATTTGCTATGCTGTATAGATTATTACAAGTTGAACAAAATCACTCTCTTGATATTTACCCATTGTTATATACTGTGTGGAAGTGCTATGGGTAATGTTTTTATTTTTATTTTTTTTTTGTCAAGGTTCAGAGTCTTGTGTTGGCCAATTAAGTGAAATTTCTATGAAATAACATGATATGGGTTCAAAGACTGGTACACAACTTTTATTTAATTTACGTAACCCCATTAGCAGGACACATTATGTGGATGACTGTCATCCCCTATGTGGGGGAGAGTGAAGGGATGACTGCTGGGAGCTGCAGCCGTGACATGTTCACACTAAGCCAATTTGGAAGCCCGGCGACAAAGTGTGTCACACTTGCATTGAAGGTTAATCATTGCTTGCACTGAGCCGACTTCAAACAACAGGAATTGCAACTGTTGTAACAACACGTTCAGTGGTTACTGTAGATAATTTTATGAAGTTTTGTAACTGCAACCTCTACCAGCATTACTGAAATCCCTACTGTATATTAGCAACTACATACTGCTAATGACATGCTCAGTGAGGTGGGGCGGGGGGGAGGGGGGATAGCCTTGAGTAGCGCATGGTGGCCGTGGAGTAATCCCTCCACTATCCGACATAATAGAGCCAAAGGCATGTCCAGACAGTGGTCTTGTCCGGATAGTGACCCTGAAGCTCCAGCACCGGTCATTCATGACCCTAACCTAACCTAACCTAAATCAGAAAACTACCTTCCTACCTCCCTACCAGACATGTATAGCACCTATTTAGGTCCCCTTTCACATAAATAATGCACACAAATCATGAATTAATTGAATTTTAACCAAAAAATGATGATTTAGAGGTGAGTAAGGCATAGGTCCTCAGAACTTGCCACCATAGTATAAGTAATTATTGGACATGGAAATCATCTTTTCTCACATTTTATGCACTAAATTATTGGATACAAAGCATCAAATACAGTAAATTATGTAAACTGTTACCAGAATAATAGTTAGGTTAGGTTAGGTTAGGTTAGGTTATGACCGGACATGAAATTCACTGGCATTAACCTTTTTCACAGCTAGTGCACTAAAATAATGAACACAAAGCATGAATTCATTTAAATTTCACCCAAAAAGAATGAATTTGAGTTAAGTTAGGCTCAGCTGTTCACTGAGTTGGCAGCTTTGTTTAGGTACAGGACATGAAAAATCAATGGCATTCACCTTTTTCACAGCAGGTGCACTTCAGTACTAGTGGTAACCATGCATGAACAAATTAAATTAAAAGCAGGAAATTATGATTAACAAAATGGTTAGGTTAGGTTAGGTTAGGTTATGACCGGACATGAAATTCACTGGCATTCCCTTTTTCACAGCTGGTGCACTTCAATACTAGTGGTAACTATTCATGAAAAAATTAAAATGAAAGCTGGAAATTATGATTAACATTTATCGTAATTTTTTTTTACCCATTTACAGCATGCTGAAAACAGGTTAGAGATGAAAATCATTATGGTAATCATCTTTCACACAAATCAATGGCATTCACCTTTTTCATAGCTGGTGCACTTAAAAACCATGCATGAAAAAATTAAATTGAAAGCAGGAAATTATGATTAACATTTAGGGTAATTTTTTTACCACTTTACAGCATGCTGAAAACAGGTTAGACATGAAAATCATTATGGTAATCATCTTTCACACAAATCAATGGCATTCACCTTTTTCATAGCTGGTGCACTTAAAAACCATGCATGAAAAAATTAAATTGAAAGCAGGAAATTATGATTAACATTTATGGTAATTTTTTTACCAATTTACAGCATGCTGAAAACAGGTTAGACTTGAAAATCACTATAGAAATCATGTTACACACAAATCAATGGCATTCACCTTTTTCATAGCTCGTGCACTTCAAAACCATGCATGAAAAAATTAAATTGAAAGCAGGAAATTATGATTAACATTTATGGAAATTTGTTTACCAATTTACAGCATGCTGAAAACAGGTTAGACATGAAAATCATTATGGAAATAATCTTTCACACAGTTTATGCATGAGATTAATGATATGGAAAGAACAAAATAAGGAATTTTGATGAAGTTGGGGTACTTATGAGAATGATGCCGCCGTTCTGATGTATAACCCGCTCGGTCATCTCAGACTCTGACAGTAAGACCTTGCACCTGACACACCTTAGCACTTCCGCTGCACTTTACAATCATCAGCACTTCTCACCATCACTTTCCACAACGTTTTCTTTCGCATAACTTGCATCACATCACTTCACTGCACCGTACATAACAGTAAATTCCCGTGTGGTCTAGTGACGGGTCCTGGAGAATTTAGTCGCTGTCAGAGTCCGAGATGTGCTGACGGAGGCGGCGTAGGGGCTCCTTGGTGGGACGTGGTGATATGCTATCCACTGCAGAGGACTCAGAAGATAGACGCAAACTAACATCCAGTGGTGACTCCGCTGTGCCTGATGTGCTGGGCTGTGGCTCGGAGCTAGAAGGCCTGTCTTGGTGAGATGATGGTGTGGAGCGAGGGTTGACGACGGCAGGGTTGACTGGCCTGAAAAAACTGTCAATGGTTGATTGACGCAAGCAGCGACGATTCTGACAATTAATGATGCGCTGCCTGAAAGCTTGCACTTCATCCACAAGTCCCAAGGGCCCCATCTCCCTGTCACAGTCCGGGTGTTCCAGGTAGTCGAGAACGAACTCCACATGTACCCGGAGTGCACTCAGCTTGGGGATGTTGTAGTGGCAAACCGTGAGGAGTCCGCATCATCGTCGCTGTCCTCGTCGGAATCTTCCTGCTGGGTACTCGGACCGGCAACAGTAGACGCGATCTTGATATCAGACATGATCTGATACCCAGGATCGCCCTCGTCGTCATCCAACCACTCAAGCACTTCGTCGACATCCACATTGTCTCCACCCACATGAAGCCTTGCATGGAAGTCATCCACATCAAAACCTACAAAATCGTGCACCACGTCACTTCCATGAAGCAGTCGATACCAACCATTTTCTAAAATCTTGACAGAGACTTCCTTCCATGCACTGGCCCAGTTGTAGATGGCAGACTTGAGGTTGTATCGGCAAAGTTTTTCAAGAGTTTTTTGTCCTTGCATGTCTCGTCCTTCCCTGCAATCGTCCTCGTCCTCGTAGACAACCATCACCTCGTCCAAAAACCTCCGTCGGTAGAGCCTCTTCGTTGCCACAATCACTCCCAGGTCCATTGGTTGGATGAGAGCAGTCGTATTAGGTGGCAAAAACAGACACCTAATGCGGCCATTTTCAGCCACCAACTCATTCTCGGACGGATGCGCAGGTGCATTGTCTAGAATCAGGAGGGCCTTTACCTGGTCGCGTGGGATTTTCAGTGTCTCCGTCTAATAATGAATGACCTCCTTGACAAAGTGTTGGTGAAACCAATTTCTGAAGATCCTGGTTGTGAACCAAGCCTTCAAAGAATGATCCCACACGACAGGAAAGACATCTATTAACCCACGAAGGCACTGAGGCTGCTTTGCATGGCCTACAATAACGGGCTTAAGCCGGTTCATGCCGTTAGGATTGGCACAGCACAAAACAGACACTCGTTGCTTGGAGCAAGCTTTGGACCAGGCAAACGCTTCTCTGTCTCCTCAGCGAGAGTGTTTGTGGGTATTGAACGATAAAATAGGCCAGTTTCATCAGCGTTGTAGACTTGACCAAGAGTGAGGCCCTCCCTGTCAATCAAGCCCTTCACCTTCTGCCGAAACTGTTCTATTCCTTCGTCGTTAGCGTCCAAAGCTTCGCCATGGGTCTCACGGTTGGTAAGTCCGTGTCGTAACTTGAACGCACAGAGCCAACCTTCAGATGCCTTGAAGTCTGGGGTGTCTTGTAGGCTTGCAAACTTCTCAGCAGCAGCTTTCAGCTCCGTTCCATGTACCAACACAGCAGCAGCACGTTGTTCTCGATACCAGATGAGCGTGGAACGGTCAATGTTTGCATACTTAGGAGTAAACATCATCTTCCTCTCCACGTTTCGTCTGGTCTTCGAAGCAAAATCAGCCGTGTACTGCTGTAGTTTGTCTCGGGACTTCTTGATATCAAACAAAGTGGAGCGAGGGAGGTTGAATTCACGGAGGATCCGTGATGTCGGCCACCCAGCGTCCACCTTCTCCAATACCTCCCTCTTCTTCTCCAGAGTTAAAACCACTTTCTTCCTCTTCTCAGGTGGCAGGGCCATCATCACACACATGATGAAGAAGGTGAGGAGCGGCATCAACCCATGCAGGAGGCAGGGTCACCACAAAACCAAGCACTTCAGCAGCCATTTTGAAAGCGTGTCGACGAGCCAGGAACGGAGCGGGAAATGAGACCATGACAGAGGTGGGAGGTGCGAAAACACAGCCGGTCGGCGCGCGCGGGAAATTCAAACTGACGCGGTATAAAAAAATCAGATTTTTTTTGGGATTTTACGAATTTTTGGGCATTTGGGGGTTGGACAGCCTACGATGTCCGAATAGTGATACATGCAGATAGTGGATGTCCGGATAGTAGGGAGATTACTGTATATATAATTTGTAAGATTTCAATGTGTCCATCTATCCAATGGTTATGTGTCATATTTATAGTCTCATGGATCTTACTTAACCCCTACACCGCAGGGTTGTCAGAGGCGCGCTGGGCCATTCCCGTGGGGATATTTGCGCTCCGACGGACTTTATTAAAATATTTGCCAAAAATCAATTATTAGTCCTAGAAAATTATAATTATATATGCGTACGGCACATACCTTCAGCTTCCTCCCGAGATGTTGTTTTAGCACTCGTCGGCTACCGTAGGACTTGTGGAGACTTTTGAATTTGGGTAACTAAGTCTCCACTTTACACTTCCCGACATCCCCTAATCTGAATACCACTGCCAGATATTATCACTAGAAACACAATTCAATGATTTCCAAGTAGTTTGGAATCCATATTAAAAAAAAAACACTATGAAAGCAATGTAAAATATGAGCGCGTACGAGCCTCCCACTCGCGCTAATTCGCCGCTGGTATTCTGTCATTTCTTACTCATATACACACTCACACTTTATTATTTCTAGTACTTTATAACACTTATATATATCTACAGTCCTTTACCGCTTCCAACACGATGTTTAGTAGGGGTGGAGGCCACAGGGCCTTTTATAATAGGCACAAAAGTGGCAGAAATGGAGAAGTGTCGTCTCACCGCGAAGGACGAGAGCAAACTGAGCAAATTGACTGTATCTCGGTAGCCAAGAGTTGAAAATGTCAGCTGCTAATGTATATGCTAAGAATTAAGTCGTAGGAAATCTAGACAATACATAATAATTTGGTAGTTCCAGGTGAATAAAATATCACTCAGGCTTCTCCCTTCCTTTCTTATATATATTCATATTACGAGAGTAGCTCATACGGCATATTTCACGGGAAAAAAAAAGCAGGGAAAATTAGCGAACGAGTGCAGGTTGGATGTTGCCAAGTGATAATTAGCCAATTCCAG
>JAGKTI010027874.1:0-13129 GCA_018397915.1 Birgus latro | reverse complement strand
ATAGGGAAGGTTTGGAGCCAGCTGATCCAGTGTTTGGCCCTTGGGCTCTGATTGACGCTGCTACTGTGAGTGAGGCAATAGGCAGGATGTGGGTGGGGAAGGCAGCAGGTGTGTCTGGGTTAACTGCCGAAATGTTGAAGGCCTCAGGAGATACTGAGGTGAGGTTAGTCACTGACCTGATAAAAATGATTATATATGAGTGTGTTGTCCCAGATGATTGGCTGAAGAGTGTAATTGTAAATGTGTACAAAGGGAAGGGTGATGCCCTGGAAAGGGGAAATTACAGAGGTATAAAGCTCTTAGATCAGATAATGAAAGTAATGGAGAGAGTTCTAGAAGGTAAGATTAGAGAAAGAGTGAATATCGATGAGATGCAGTTTGGGTTTATGCCAGGCAGGGGGACCACTGATGCCATATTCATTGTTCGACAGCTTCAGGAAAAATATATTGGAAAGAAAAGGGAATTGTATTTTGTTTTTGTTGATTTGGAAAAGGCCTTTGACAGAGTCCCTAGAGAGGTGGTGAAGTGGGCAATGAGGAAGCTAGGGTTGGAAAAGTGGCTGGTTAGGGTGGTTATGGCCATGTACGTGGGTGCTCGCACCCAGGTAAGAATGAATGGAGTTTTGAGTGATGAGTTTTCCGTGAATGTTGGTGTGCATCAGGGGTCAGTTTGGAGTCCCTTGTTGTTTATCATAGTGCTTGAAGCCCTCTCACGTGACTTCAGAGATGGACTCCCATGGTAGATGTTGCATGCTGATGATTTGGTGTTGATTGCAGAGAATGAAAAGGAGGCGGAGGAAAGATTTAAGAAGTGGAGAGATGGTATGGGGCACAAGGGCTTAAGGGTAAAAGCAGATAAAACAAAAGTGATGATATCTAGGGTTGGTGGCGGTACAATCAGAGGAGAGGGAAAGTGGCCATGTGAAGTTTGCCACAAGGGTGTGGGAAGTAATTCCATCTTGTGTAGTGTTTGCGATAAATGGGTGCACAAGAGATGTAGTGGTATTAGAGGTAGATAATGCTGATTTCATGTGTGCGGCGTGTCGGGGGAGCAGGTGGAGATTGTTAGGCGTGAGAGGGTTGAACTTGCGGGTGAGTCTCTTGAGTGTGTGGAGGAGTTTTATTTGGGAGACATGTTATGTGCCAGAGGTGGTGCTGGAGTTAGCTCGGTTGCTAGGGTGAGAAGTGGTTGGAAGAAGTTCAGGGAGCTGTTGCCTCTCCTGACATTGAGAGGACTCTCCTTACATGCTAAGGGGTCTTTGTATGCAGCATGTGTTAGGAGTGTGATGCTGTATGGTAGTGAGACCTGGGCAGTAAAGGAAGAGGATATTCGCAGGTTTTAACATACAGAAATTACAATGATTGGGTGGATGTGCAGTGCGTCCCTGCGTGCAAGGCCTGGTGGGGCTGGGTTTACAATGGAAGAGTTGAGAGGTAGGATGGGACTGGAGTGTATTGGTGTTGTGATGAGGAGAGGTAGGCTGAGGTGGTTTGGACATGTGGAGAGGATGGGGGATGATAATTGGGTACAGAGGGTGAGAAGTATTAATATTGAGGGAGGGGTTGGGAGGGGTAGACCGAGAAAGACATGGGACGAGGTCATTAAGTGTGACTTAAGGGTTAAGGGACTGAACAGGGAGGCTGCCAAAGATCGAGCAGCATGGAGAGCCGCCATTAGGTGACCAAGGCCGACGCATGCAAGCATGTTGGAGCCTTCAAAAACAAAACGAATCATCCCCCACAGTACCACACAATTACTTTCCTCAAATACACCACATCACTAACATACCCACCATCATCCTGGATGGTCACTTCAATACCAGGAGTCGGCCTGCCATGTCAACAACCTTGACACAGAGGGTTGGTACTACAATCCCAAACAGATAATCTCTTCATCCTCAATAATCTCTATCAACATACCCATATCCCACACCAAGCCCTCTTCCTCCCAACATCCCAAGACATCACCTTTTGCTCCCCAAACCTCGCCCCCACAACATCCAGGAGAGTGGTCAAAACCCTTGGCTCCGACCACCTCCCAGTCATCGTTACAACCAAAACTAGAATCACCCCAGCTGGCCGCAGACACACACAAACTAGCTGTAAGAGAGCCAACTGAAACACCAAAGCCAGAATCACCCAAGCTGCCCACAGACACACATACACTAATTGTAAGGCAGCCTTGGGAGGCTTTCACAAATGAAACAGAACAGCACTCTGATACATTAAACAGTACATCCATCACAAAGATCAACACCGCTGTGCACACTTTCAATTATTCAAAATGCAGACAAAAGAGACATCCCTAGAAGCAACAGGAAGAGACACTATCCCACCTTCACACCAGCAATTCAAGGCCTCACCAGTCAATGTGACACACTACGACACCCCGCAACACCCCATACACAAGACACCATACACCAAATACAATAACTCAATGATCAAATACCACCAAAACGACAAACACTGAATTGGAATAATTATCTCCAAACACTTGATCACAAAACAGACACCAGCAAACTCTACAAAACACTAAACAATATCACACTCTCCAACAGCAACACTGATTTACATTCCCTTGACAAATTGGAGAAAGAAATACCGATGTGAGCGTGTGTATTGACGTTTTGCCTCTTGGCCTCCTCAGAATACAATTGCTGCATGTACGCTACATTTCCTGTATATATAGCAGAAGGCAGTGGGGGTGTGAGGGGGGTGAGGTTTTGGCTAGGGAGGGTAGGGGGGGGCCAGGGAGGGTAGGGGGGGACCAGGTAGCGTAAGAAAGGAGTCCAGGGGAAAGGGATTACAGATCTAGGCACAAAGACTGAGAGAAACAAGGTACAGGCTAAGTGGGAAATCCTTAGGGAGAGGGAAGGAATTTTGGGTAAGAAAATAAGAGGTCACAAGGGGAAAGGGAATGTCGATCCCAGCACAGGTGTGTGTGTGTGTGTGATTAGTATTCAGATGTGTAAGTTTGTATGTATGTGTGTGTGTGTATGTGCACAGGTGTTGTATATGTGGCAAGTAGCTGGGTGAAGAGAGGGGATGGGGATGGATGGGAAGGAAGGAGGGGTGATGTTTTGAGTTTAGGGGGGGTTGTGTGAGGAAGGTATGCCATTGACAATATATTTGGCCACAGAATCCAACAGGTGATAAGATCCACTGTTCTGTTCAGTGGTGTTAGAACATACTAAAACAGCTGCCTCCGGACATTTGCATCTTTGTAAGTCTGCTTCCTTGTACAAAATTTTTGCATTTTCCCATTTCATTACATGACCTGTATTAAATCTGTGAGCTACACATGCATTGTTGGTGTTGTACCAGTTCATCGCATATTTATGTTCTTTTATTCTCTCTTCCAAATCACGCCCAGTTTCACTTATGTAGACATTATCACATACTGAACATGGAATGGAGTAAACACCTCTCTTGCCTGTGTTGCAGGTTCGTACCTTGTGTCTGACCAGATCACCCACTGCCTGAGATGTCTTGAAAGCTACCTCGGTTCCTGAATTTCTTAACCCAAGGAATGCCATTGACGTATGGGTATGTCGCGATGTTTTGTCACAGCTACACCCATCGACATATGGGTACGTCCCGCAATTGCAAGGGTCATAATTTGCACAATTTTCAAGTTTCATGGGTGATTTTTGGTAGGCATATGTGGGAGACCTTCCTCTATCTGCTGTCAAGCAGGGATACTGCCTGGCCCCATCTAACCCTCCCTCCCCCCCCCCCCATCTCCTCCACACTGGGCAATTCACCTGTTAGAAGTAAGCTGGCCAGTAAAGGTATGTTGCCCCACGGTCTCTCCAATGACGAAATTCACGGTGAAAGTGATTCCTGAGGTGGAGGACAAAAATTAAGAAGCTAGCGCATGAAACAAACAGAAGTGATGAGGTGGTAATGTCATAAAGGAAGGTGCCATATGTGGATGTGTTTGGTGACTGAACAATGCTCCTATTGCCTATATAAATGTGTGAAAACCAATATAGTCTGCTACTACACATAAATTCGTACCAAATACATAAATAAATACGTAATTGAAAGTGGCTTGAATTAGTTAACCTTTCCATAGTTCGTTTTCTTTAGCCAGGTACCATGAAAAAGAAGGAAAACGTAAGGTTGCATGACACCTGTATCAACATTTTGAAGCACAGGATCGCGATTTCTCTATGAATTTTCAATGTTTCTCACCAAAAGTGAAGGTTTGAGCCAATAAAAAAAAATTCCAAAAATGCTCGGGATTTTGGGGTATCGTAGATTGGAAATCGGTCGAGACGTGACGGGTTAAAAACCAAGCGATGTTCTTGCTCGTATTGTTATTGGGCAGGATTAAATGTTTCACATCACTGTATTTCTCAGCCGTTGCCCGTTCCCTGATACCCCTGGCATGTTTTCTGGCACTGGATAACATGTGTTTTGGGTACTTCAGTATGGAAATGTGATGTCTATGTACTGGAATTCCTCTTTCAAATGATCTTCACTGCAAATCCTCAAGGCTCTGAGGTAGAACCCTATTAATACACATTTCTTTATCCTAATGTTATGGCTGGAATAATAGTGAATAAGGTCATCCATATTTGTGGCTTTCCTATGCACTTTAAATGCTAACTTATTGTCGGTCTTAATGAGCAGGGTATTCAGGAAGGGCAAGCAACCATCAGCTCCTTCTTCAAGGGAATACTGAATTGAAGGTTCCACTTCATTAAGTCTGTCCCACAGATTGTATAAGTCGAAACGTCTGGGTACAATGACCAAGATGTCGTCGACATACCGCAGCCACCTGACGATGGTTCGGATGAATCGTTTGTAGGGACCAGACTCAAACAATTCCATGAAGATGTTAGCAGCACTCAGTGGTGACCCCATAGCCATTCCAAAACTTTGCTTGTAGAAGGTATCATGAAACTTACAAGTAATTAAGGTTCATGCACATTTCGACCAATTTTAGGAAATTGTTTTTCGGTATGGGCAGGTCAGTTTCATTATCACTTATTATTTCAGGCAGTAGGAGCATTACCTTATCCGTGGGCACTTTTGTGATGGGGGATTTCACATTAAGACTGGCCAGTTTCTTGTTTTTGATGCTAATGTCAATTATTTTCATCTTAAGGTCACCAGGGTTTTGAGATGTGCCCTGCTTATTGTTCCAAATTTAACATAAAGTATTTTGGCCAGTCTCCCAGCCAGCTGGTGTGGTGCACTGCCGATTCCCGAAGTGATTGGTCGCATGGGAATGCCAGGCTTGTGTCTTTTAGGAGGACCATACATTGTGGCAGGCCGTGGGTCGCTGCATATGAGGTGGAGCAACTGCTTACCCTTCTGTCTTCCCTAGTATTTTTCTGCAGTTTGTTAAAATCCACTGATGTCTTTTTAACCTCTGCTTCTTCTGCGACGGTGTAGGTGTCTCTGTCTGCTAGTAGTTCACCCATTTTCTCTACGTATGCACTGTTGTCCATGATGACTCCTCCTCCTCCCTTATCTGATGATGAAATCCAGATATTTGCATCCTCACCTAAGTCCTTCAAGGCTTTCATGTTGTGCCTGGGTAATGACATGTCATTGATACTGTCAGCCACTGTAGCTGTGATGTTTCCCTGAACAAAGCCTTGCTGGAAATCAATGTCACAGCGGTGGTGATTCTTGATAATAAGGTTGATGGTGGTGTTCTGATTGAAGATGCCAGTACCAAATTTGAGACCCAATCTTAGAGCCTCAGTTTCCACTTGGGTCAGTTGTCTTCTAGATAGATTTTGAATGAAGTCAGGTCTGCTCATTTCCTTCCACCTACTTCCTCTGCATAAGGCCTTAAGTTTCCTTTCTAGCCTTCGTTTCTGTGACTCATTAAAACGAGTTATGACTTGCCTTATAACCTCTGCTGTCTGTTGTGATATTATACCTCTTGCCATACTCCCAAACCGATGCGCCGTCTCAAAGGCGAGTGTAGTTTCTTCTGACAGTTGCCTCTTACACTCACTTAGGTATGCGTGACGTGCTGGAGGATAGGGGTGACAATCTGACAGTAGTTGTTTGTTGATTTGAGGGGAACTTTTTCAGCAATGCAGACAGAAAGTTTCTTCTGTTCCTCAGACTGTATGCCTTCTTCAGGAGACGTGTGGGTATTCTGCATGTGTGTTCAATGTTCACAGGTGTCCCCACTGCATGAAATAATAAGTGATAATGAAACTGACACACCCGTACCAAAAAACGATTTCCTAAAATCGGTTGAAATGTGCATAAACCTTAATTACTTTAAGTTTCATGACACCTTCTACAAACAAAGTTTGGGAATGGCTATGGGGTCACCACTGAGTGCTGTTATCTAACCTCTTCTTGGAATCGCTCGAGTCTGGTCCCTACAAACAGTTCATCCTAAACACCATCATGTGGCTGCGGTATGTCGAAAACATCTTGGTTACTGCACCCAGACGTTTCGACAAAGACAATCTGCGGGACATACTTAATGAAGTGGAACCGTCAATTCAGTATTCCCTTGAAGAAGAAGCTGATGGCTGCTTGCCCTTCCTGGATACCCTGCACCCTGCTCATTAAAACCAACAATAAGTTAGCATTTAAAGTGTATAGGAAAGCCACAAATAAGGATGAATTTATTATTCCAGCCATAACATTAGGATTAAAAAAAAAAAAAAAGCGTATTAACAGGGTTCTACCTCAGAGCCTTGAGGATTTGCAGTGACGATCATTTGAAAGAGGAATTCCAGTACACAGACAGCACATTTTCTAAACTGAAGTATCCAAAACACATGTTATCCAGTGCCAGAAAACATGCCAGGGCTATCAGAGAACGGGCAATGGCTGAGAAATCCAGTGATGTGAAACGTATAATCCTTCCCAATAACAATACGAGCAACAAGATCGCTCGGTTTTTAAGAAATTCAGGAACCGAGGTAGCTTTCAAGACATTTCTGACAGTGGGTGACCTGGTCAGACACAAGGTATGAACCAGCAACACAGGCAAGAGAGGTGTTTACTACATTCCATGTGCAGTATGTGATAAGGTCTACAGACGAAACAGGGCATGATTTGGAAGAGAGAATAAAAGAACATAAATATGCGATGAGCCAGTACAACACCAACAGTGCATGTGTAGCTCAATTTAATACAGGTCATGTAATGAAATGTGAAAATGCAAAAATTTTGCAGTGCGTCCCTGCGTGCAAGGCCTGGGGGGGCTGGGTTTATGATGGAAGAGTTGAGAGGTAGGATGGGACTGGAGTGTATTGGTGTTGTGATGAGGAGAGGTAGGCTGAGGTGGTTTGGACATGTGGAGAGGATGGGGGATGATAATTGGGTACAGAGGGTGAGAGGTGTTAATACTGGGGGAGGGGTTGGGAGGGGTAGACCAAGAAAGACATGGGACAAGGTCATTAAGTGTGACTTAAGAGTTATGGGATTGAACAGGGAGGCTGCCAGGGATCGAGCAGCATGGAGAGCTGCCATTAGGTGACCACGGCCGACGCATGCAAGCATGTTAGAGCCTTCAAAAACGAAACGAAACGAAGCAGACTTAAAAAGATGCAAATGTCTGGGGGCAACTGTTATAGTACGTTCTAACACCACTGAAGAGAACAGCGGATCTTATCACCTGTCGGATTCTGTGGCCAAATATATTGTCAATAGCATACCTTCCTCACACAACCCCTCCTTCCTTCCCATCAATCCCCATCCCCTCTCTTCACCCAGCTACTTGCCCAGATATACAACACATGTGCACATCTACACACACACACACACTTACACGCCTGGATACTATCACACACACACACGTGCTGGGATCGAAATCCCTTTCCCCTTGTGACCTCTGATATCCATACCCAATATTCCTTCCCTCTCCCTAAGGATTTCCCACTTCACCTGTCTCTTGTTTCTCTCCATCTTTGTGCCATGATCTGTGATCCCTTTCCCCTGGACTCCTTCCTTACCCTACCTGCCCCCCCCTACCCTTCCAAGCCAATACCTCACACACTCACTGCTTTGTGCTATATATACAGGAAATGTAGTGTACATTAAGCAATTGTATTCTGAGGAAGTCAAGAGGCAAAACGTCAATACACACTGACTCCCACATCGGTGTTTCCTTCTCCAACAGCAACATTACACAACCACATGCTGCCATCACGACAACAAGACACCATACCCTCAAACAAACAACAAGCATTCACTCTCATCAATCACTTTTCACATGTCAGCCATCTAAACTTACCCCATTGTGACGACCAACGTGTCATCCGACGCAAGAGACATTTCCCCACGGACCCAGACTTCGCATTTTTCAGTTACAACCAGACGAAGCACAACATTAGCAACTTTAAGCACTCATCTGCCTGTGGACCAGACAAGCAACACACATCTTAAACACCTTGGACCACAAGGTATACAAGCACTCACCAACATATCAAACTACAGCTACTCATACCACATAATACCCAACATTTGGAAGCATGGCACTATCATCACTATCCTCAAACCTAAAAAAGAGCCCACGTTACCTTCCTCACACCACCCCATCATACTCCTCTGCACCCCCCTCCAAAGTCACTAAATGACTGGTATTACAACTAGTTACACCTCACATCCCCCTAGCCCCATCACAACATGGTTTTAGGCCACTACACTCCACAAACACTCTTCTTGCAGACCTTACACAGAAAGTTTTTGATGGCATTAATTCAGCTAGGCAACTACACAGAACACTCCCCATCACACTAAACATTAGCAAAGCTTTTGATGCCATCCCCAGCCACAACCTCACAAAATATTCAACACAAACATGCACGATAACACAAAAAGATGGCTGGCAGACTATTTGGCAGACAGATGTGCACATGTAACATTTGCTGGTCATTCATCAAACATCAGAAAATTCACAAACAGCGTTTCCCAAGGATCTGTTTTGTCCCCTACTCTCTTTAACATATACATGAACGACACACCCACACCCCACAAATACGCATAGCTTCCTATGCAGACAACATAATACATGTACACACCAAAATGCAAACACAGCTGCACACATCCTCCAACCTTACCTCAACACATTACATGAATGGTTCACCACAAATAAACTCACAATAGCCCCAGCCAAATCTAGTCACCCTTTTCACAAACTGGACAGTAGAACACAGTCACATTCCACACCTCACCATAAACAACACTCGACTACCACACACACACACACACACACATAAAATCCTTAGTGTAACATACATCAGTGTCATTTAAGCAACACAACACAAACATTAATGGTATATTAACACCAAGACTCAATGCCTTAAGGTCACTTGCCCATACAACATTTGGACACAAAGAAACCACCATCACAGTACAAAAAACAATATACAGCATGATGCCCTGCACACCACAAGGAGTAAAGCGCCATATCTGCTGAAACCTGTTTTTTTCCACCAGCTGCTCCCTCAAACACTACCCTATAACTGTGCAAAGTCACTTTGCTCAATTCCACCCAGTGCAGTAAGGGTGAAAGTCTTAAGAGAGAAGTGTGCTCCAAGCGGCCTTGTTGAGACTTAGTTTGGCGTGTAGGTTCTGTTGCATTCCATAAATGGTAAACTCCATTCGTACGTCAATCTATGTATCAATCTATCCATCCTTCAGCTTATAAATGGTACTGTGCTTCTTAATAATATATTAAGTGTGCTTTGTACTTTTTTTTTATTGTACACTGTAAACCCCAAGCTTTGACAGATACGTATTTAGGTGCCAGCTCCCTTGAGTCCCGATGCAAGGGTGGCGCTTTGCACTTTACCATTTTCTTCCATATTACCCTTAAAAAAAAAAAAAAACTTAATCACAGTGCTGGACGAATATAATACTTTATCAGTTTGAATAAGAAAAACAAAATAAAAATGACTGCAAAATGCTCACAAAGTCCTGCAAGACACTGGCAAAGAATATTTTTCTGCTGATGACATAATTTTAACAATGAAAATATTGAGTCATTCCATGTCAAATCACCCAGAGGGTCCCAGGTCACCCCCTCAGATCCCCCTGAAAAAATTCATACTAGCTCCTATACTTATATGATGGAAAAATATCAAGTATTAGGTCAGTATCTTTTATAGTTTTAAAATTATAGGCCTTTAAAATGTTAATTAATTTTACAGGTTTTTCCGAACAAGCCCCTCGGACCAAATTGAGACAGACATTTCTCCTCTAATATGGCAAGCACAACTTTGAAAACGTGTTTGGGGCTAACTTTTTCTGTAGAGTTGAAAAATCTTGTCAAATCAAGTGTATGTTGTGTACTTTTCCATCTACAGGCCTCTGAAAATAGCAAAAAATTAAATGCACAACAAAACTATGCCTCCAATAGGAATTTTAAGCTCAACAAATATACTAGATAAAGCACCCATATTTTTTCCCCTGCCATTTAGCATACAGTAGACTATTTCTGAGCAGTAACCATGTTGGTTACTCTTATGGGAGTGTTAAAATAATTTTTTGAAATGTGTACGATTTCAAAATTTCTCAAAAAATGCTCATGTTCATGCTCCCTGTTGACCATGTGGAAAGTTCGCTATCATTTTCAAATTTTTACCGTGCATTCTTATACATTTGAAGATGACGTGACAAAGATTTGGTTTTGTTGCTAAGCTTCCCTTCAGAGTTGTGATTTTTTAATGCATTTTAGATGTACTTATTGTCAGAAATTGGTATCTATAATGGGAATAACCTATAATGTGTGTGTTGAAACATATTAAAAACACTGTGTTTGTTGAATAGCAACACTCTGATGGTTTGCATTCACAAAGTGAAAGCATGGAAGCCTAGCTTAGTGAACTTTACATAAAAATTATTCTTCACACTGATTTTGTATATAATTAGATAATATAAATTTTCATTTATTTTACAGCCTGGCACTTAAAAATTTCCTAAAATATTAAGGTAGTACTGTGGAGCCCCTAGAACATGTTGGTACCTGTCTCCTGCCAACTGACATCAGCTAGAAATATATATATTTTTTGGCCAGTGAGCTTGATGAAGTATCCTGATTGGCCTGGACATGTCAGAGATTGCACAATTATTCCCTCATATATGGAAGCAAATGGATTAGGCTATTCATATTAGGTCTTGCCATGATGGAAGTAGTACTGTGGAGACCCTAGACCATGTTGGTACCTGTCTCCAGCCCTGCCACTTGACATCAGCTAGAAATACATATTTTTTTGGCCAGTGATCTTGATGAAGTAATCCTGATTAGCCCAGATACATCAGAGACTGCACAATTATTCCTTCATATATGAAAGCAAATGGATTAGGCTATTCATACTAAAGCTTGCCATGATGGAGTCCAGTTCTTTGTCACAGTGTAATCTTGGAAGTAAACAGGAAGATGAATGTCACAAAATTACTTATTCAAGAAAACAGGGATTTTTTAATTACAGTTCTTTCTCTGACAATGAAAAGGCTTTAATTCACTAGAGATCTGGAGTTTTACTGCAAGAAGATGACAATATTTGCTTCCATCATAAGAAAGTTTTTCTATCACATTATGAAAGCCTACAAAGTTTTGTGCAGATCCAAAGAGCATTCACAAAAAGAAGATCTCGTAAGTATACTAGTATTACTAATGACCTCTGATATGCTGCAAAAATTCACCTTTTTTTCAACTTAATATTTTCCTTAAGACTCAAAATCTTTCAAATTTGTGAATGTTATGGAATTCTAAAAAAGTTGTGACAGTTATTATTCAATTTATTTGTACTTTAATAAATCATTGCATTCATATAACACAATTGTAATATGTTACAATGTATTTTGCAGGATCTCTCTGCAGTGTCAGTGAAGATTAAATGCCCAAATTCTGGGGTTGATACCTGGACAGAAACTATGCTCAAGTTGCTGGAGGGACCTTACAAGTACTGGGGATTATAAACAGCCTGATTACAAAATGGATGAAGAAGCTGGACCAAGCACTACTCATGAAGTGGATGATTTCCAACCATCAGAAATGCTTCAAGAGGATTTGAATGCCACTGCAACCATGCTTGGCTGTTTACCTACCAAATATGTGAGCCCTAAGGACAAAGCATCTTATGCCAAGTGAAAGGTAAAGAAAATGAAAACAGAGGAAAAATTATGTCAGTTGATGGATGTACCTTCAGACATGGATGACGGCACAGACACAAGTAACTGTAATAAATACAAAGACCTTGATAAGTTGGTTGAGTTATTAGTGGAGAAATACAAAGTGTCATCCAGGAAAGAGAAAATTCAAATGTTAACACTAATGCCAGAGAGCTGGAGCAAACAAAAAACTCAAGAAATATTTGGTGGGACGAGCAAGATCTTTTAAGAAAGAGAAAGGAATTTTGGCTGAGCCAGAAGAATACTTGGCCATGCAGTGTTGCAAGAGACCAAGGTAAAGGTACAGCAGTTTTTTTAACTAGATGAATCTTCTAGAGTATGTCCTGGAAAGAAAGATTGTGTGTATGTTTGAACAGATCAAGGAAAGAATCATTCACAGAAAAGGTTGTTGCCAGCAAACTTAAATGAATTGTATCCTGCTTTCAAAGATCAGTATGATAAAACAGAATTTGCCAAATTCTGCGAGTTACAACCTAAGTGGTGTGTAGCTGTGGGTCCCAAAGGTACACATTCAGTGTGTGTGTGTCAGTACCATCAAAATGAAAAATTGTTAGTTGCTGCATTACCAGCTGATGTCAATTACCACAAAGTGCTCTCTAAACTTGTCTGTAATGTACAAAGGAGAGACTGTATGTTGCATGCCTGTGAACAGTGTCCTGGTAAAGAGTCATTACAAGAGTACCTATAAAGTCAGTTGGATAGTCAAGAATTTGAACTGGGTGATATCGTTTTCGTTTTCGTTTTTGAAGGCTCCAACATGCTTGCATGTGTCGGCCTTGGTCACCTAATGGCGGCTCTCCACGCTGCTCGATCTCTGGCAGCCTCCCTATTCAGTCCCTTAACCCTTAAGTCACATTTAATGACCTCGTCCCATGTCTTTCTCGGTCTACCCCTCCCAACCCCTCCCCCAATATTAACACTTCTCACCCTCTGTACCCAATTATCATCCCCCATCCTCTCCACATGTCCAAACCACCTCAGCCTACCTCTCCTCATCACA
>JAGKTI010027873.1:0-13129 GCA_018397915.1 Birgus latro | reverse complement strand
TGTGTGTGTGTGTGTGTGTGTGTGTGTGTGTGTTACGTGATTTTAATGATGGTAATTATTTTTCATTCTTACTCTGTTACTTTAGAAAAATGAATAATTTGTGATAAAGGAAGGAGAGGAGGGAGAGAG
Organism: Birgus latro; assembly: GCA_018397915.1. Taxonomy (NCBI): domain Eukaryota; kingdom Metazoa; phylum Arthropoda; class Malacostraca; order Decapoda; family Coenobitidae; genus Birgus; species Birgus latro. The sequence goes on along the minus strand of JAGKTI010027873.1, from coordinate 13,000 downwards.
AGAGAGGGGAGAAAGAGAGAGGAAAAGGAGAAAGAACCAAAGAGATAGAAGAGAGACAGCGGGAGAGAGAGAGAGAGGAGATAGACAGGAGATAATGAGAGAAAGAAGAGAAAGAGATAGTGAAGATAACAGGAGAGAGGCAGAGAGAAAGAGTTAATTAATTTTGAACGATAAATAAAAAAAACAAACGAAAAGGACGAAGATGTAAAGACTAAACTGTAATAAAAATCGGCAACTACCACAATCGCAGCTACCACAACTACCACCATCTCAACTACCAACATCTCGGCTACCAACATCGCGACTACCAACATCTGAACTACCACCATTCCTAGGATGCCCAGAAGCGCTAGTGAGGAGGGGCCCAAGAACAACAAAAACAACAACAACAGCAAGCCTGCCACCACCACCACCACTGCCGCCACCAACCACCACCACTGCACCACCACCACCAACAACCACTACCACCACCGCAACCACACCGCCAACCACAACTACCACCATCGCTCTAGGCACTACAACACGTTCCCAAGGCTATGGAATTCGTCTAAAACTTTCAAAATTGGCGCCTGTTCTTCCCCCAGACGTCAGGATATTGTGGTAAGTAGATATATAGGGTAGATAAAGTAGATATATAGGGTAGATAAAGTAGATACACAGGGTAAAGTAGATACACAGGGTAGATAAAGTAGATACACAGGGTAGATAAAGTAGATATATAGGGTAAAGTAGATATATAGGGTAGATAAAGTAGATATATAGGGTAGATAAAGTAGATACACAGGGTAGATAAAGTAGATATATAGAGTAAAGTAGATATATAGGGTAGATAAAGTAGATATATAGGGTAGATAAAGTAGATGTATAGGGTAGATAAAGTAGATACACAGGGTAGATAAAGTAGAGGGGGTGTACCTGTTGGGTGTAGTCGGGGTTCCGGGGGCTTGAATGGTGAGGGCAGAGGGGTCAGAGGTCAAGGTCACGAAGTGGGGTCATAGTTGGGGCCCTGCATCGAGGGAGAGAGAGAGAGAGAGAGAGAGAGAGAGAGAGAGAGAGATTTACCTTCTTGGCTCAAATTTTCGCCCTTTTGCAGTTTATTTCACGTAGTTTATTGATTTGCAACATATTCTTGTGACTCGACTTTTTTTTTCAATCTGATAACGTATTTCAAAGGCCAAAGTGTTCATCTACTGTCGTTCAGTTCGGTGCAATANTCACGAAGTGGGGTCATAGTTGGGGCCCTGCATCGAGAGAGAGAGAGAGAGAGGGAGAGAGAGGGAGGGAGGGAGGGAGAGAGAGAGAGAGAGAGAGAGAGGTAATGGGAACGGAAGGGAGTTAGGATGCAGGGAGGGAGGAGGGGAGGGAAGGTGAAATGGGGGAATAGGGAGGGGGGAGGAAGAGGGGAGGGGAAGGTAGGGGGAGGGAATGGGAGGAAGAGAGGAGGGGGGAGGGAAAGGGAGGAAGAGGGGAGGGGAGAGGGAGGAAGAGGGGAGGGGAGGGGAAGGTAGGGGGGAGGGAAAGGGGAGGGGGTCATACCATTGTTTATATTGTGTTATGTAACCACTGCTACCACAATCACTACCACTATATCTACCACAATCACTACCACCATTCCATCTACCACAATCACTACCGCTGTTCCATCTACCACAGTCACTACCACCAATATCACCACTACCACTACCACCATTGCTACCACCATTCCAACCACCAACACCTCAGCTACCAACATCGCAGCCACCCCAACTACCAACATTATCTCATCTCGCTCACTCCCTACCAATCTAGCCACTTACCTACTTACCCACCTACTTACGTTCTCTCCCTGCCTGCTAGATATCTGTGCATCTACTTACTTTAATGCTTGCCTGCCTACCTACCTACTTACCTACCTACCTACCTACCTGATTTACCCTTGCCTACCTGTCTGCCTACTTGCTTGCCTACCTACCTACCTTCCTTCCTACCTGCCTACCTACCTACTTGTCTGTCTACCTACCCACCTGTGTACCTACTTGTCTGCCTAACTACCTACCTACCTAATGTCTGCCTACCTACCCACTTACCTACCTACCAACCTACCTACCTACCTTCCCATCTGCCTGCCCACCTACTTACCTGTCTTTCTGCTTATCTAAATTTTCTTCTTACCTACGTACCTATTCTCTCTCTCTCTCTCTCTCTCTCTCTCTCTCTCTCTCTCTCTCTCTCTCTAACACACACACACACACACACACACACACACACACACACACGAGTTACAGGGGTGGGTATTTTTCATCTGCTTCAAATTGCACCACAGATGTGATTTATGGAGAGAGAGAGAGAGAGAGAGAGAGAGAGAGAGAGAGAGAGAGAGAGAGAGAAACTCGTCTTGTAAATCAGTATCAAAACTAAAAAGGACATTCTTGGATTCAGGAGGTTGGATGAAGAGCCTTTTTTTTTTTTTTTTTAATATAAAAGAGAGGAAGGAAAAACATGAAAAAAAAATCCAACCAAAATGAACGGTATTCTGATTGGCTTTGGTATTACGTATCGCATGTTCCTCAGCGATTTATGTTGCCCAGTTAACTTCATCACCTTATGTGTGGAGAATATTGCTGTGTAATATGCAAAGGAAATATCTGAGGAAAAGGTGCTGTTAAGCTGTCAACGAGAACACGGACTCACCAAAAAAAAAAAAATCTTCATAATTTAAGCAAACTGGAATAAATTTGAATTTCTGACTGCGATTACTGTATGCGCTGGATGTGTGATAATAACCCTTCTCATAAATTCAAAATCATGTGGATAAGTTGGACCATTTTCTTTAACTGAGAGAGGGAAAATGAGTCTAGTTTTGTTTACATCTCGAGTACAAGGATTAAGGAAGTGATGTTTAAATACTTCAAGGTAAAACAAGGATTAATGGCTATTTTTTTTTTATATAAATATTTAACGAGTACTAGCAGGCCAAGTTTTTTTTTTTTTTAGGGTTTAGAAGTATTTTATCAGTATTGTAAAGGTTTGATATGAGACAGGAGAGGCGATGTGGTTATTTTCAATGGTAAGGCGTTATTATCAACAGTAAAGAGGTCCATATAATCACAGTCCTTGGTTCGGAAACTTCACTACTCCGAGAGACACCGAAGAGGAAGCACTTGTACTGAGAAGCGAGGTAAAATCTTTGGTTTAGTGAATCGCTTGTGTTAGGAAGTTTATTGCAGTGATTTTATAAGTGGTTTAACGAGTGCCTTACAGTGGAAATAAGCGATTTATTCATATTAATTGCCGCAGAGCAAAATGGGAACCAAAATTATACCTCTTCAGCCCGAAAGAGGCAAAACAGTACTGTCTTTCATTTGCGTTTCTTTTGCATCATTTCTCGCCACTGCCATGATAATATACACCAATGAGCGAGTGCCCCATTACCCGCCTCTCCCCGATGTATACCACGAGCTGGTCGTTCGCATCAAGGGTACGTTTAAACTTGCCGAGGCGTGCATAGTGATGTTAGTAGGCATGTGGCTTAGTGTGTGGCTTATGCATGTACACAGGTGGATTATTGCTAGGAGATTTTTCACCGTAACTGCCATAATGCTGCTTCTCCGGGCAATTACCATGTCTCTTACACTGTTCCCCGCCCCCAGCTCACATATTTTGAAACACAGAACCGCGCCTGAGGGATTAATGGACAAGCTCACCCTGGCGTGGAGAGTTTGGTGGGGATGGGGGATGACGATAGGCCCATACGACGTCCATACAGCCGGGGATTACATGTTCAGCGGCCACACCTGCGCCCTGACGATTTTAAACTACTTTATCACCGAGTACAGCCCGCGTCATGTCAGGTGGATCCATAAAATGTCGTGGGCGCTTAATATATTCGGTATATTTATGATTCTGACTTCGTTCGAGCATTATACGATTGATGTGTTTGTCGGCTATTGTTTTGCGTCGCGGATGATTCTGTACTACCATCAGTGGGCTAACGACATCTCTAGGCATTTTGTTAAGCCCAGTTTTAGGTCAAAGATTCTGTTCTGGGAGTACTTTGAGGAAAACATTGTGGGCGTTGTACCGAATGAGTATGATTTCCTGCTCTCACATAGAAACATCTGCTGGTGTTGTAACGTTATGGCGGAATACTTACAGACGCATTACAACATTGAGGTGTACCGGTTTTGGATGTGATGTGCCAGAGCAAAGTATCCCTAATTTTAAAGCTTGGGTGATTGTGGAGATCACCGGTATACAAATGGAACCCAACAAGGCCTAACAGCAAAAGCCACATACTGTAGTGTACTCTGGTCCTAGCACTTGTACTCTTTGACCTTAGCCCTGGCGAAGAAGAAACGGGAAAAACCACGGGCGGAAGATTAGTATACAGTACTTTATTACTCAGACCTTCATCTTTACTGGCTCTCATGTTTATTTCTCCCATCAAACTCATGCAAACCTGACTGACAAATGTGACTTAGTTGACAGAGAGGGGATACCAAAGCCTCAGTACTCTGCGAAGTGATATGGGCTAAACCTCATAAATATTCCTGAATCTTCCACTGAACTCTGTGTGACTTTGACATCAAGATTAGGCCTTACTGTGTTTGTTTTGCATCCTGTACTCTGATATCCACTAGTACAGTTTCACAGCAAAGTACAATTTCCGAGTGTACCAGTGGCCCCGTTTTTTAGTGGGCATTCTGGTTGTGATGATTGATGGTGGTGACGGTGATTGTGATGATATTGGCTCTGGATAAAACCATAAACTTTACACTTGACTCAATACTCATAAACTTGGAGTGCACTTAACTTGATGGTGATGATGAAGATGGTGATGATGATGATATTGGCTCTGTGTCTGGATGGAGTGAACTTAAAATGATGATGATAGTGATGGTACCTCCTGTTTCTTGATAAAACTAACTTCATCACTTAGACTGATGTGATGATGTTGTTATGTATTTTTGGATGTACCTGTAAACTGCTTCACCATTACATACCCTCTAATCATTGATCTGGTGATGATGGTGCTGTGAAAAATACGTACAGCTGTAGTATTTTTTTTTCATCACTGGACTATGTGTAAAGTGCAAAAAGACGAGAATCTGGGCCAAGTTAAAATATTGCACCGAACTGAACGACAGTAGATGAACACTTTGGCCTTTGAAATACGTTATCAGATTGAAAAAAAAAGTCGAGTCACAAGAATATGTTGCAAATCAATAAACTACGTGAAATAAACTGCAAAAGGGCGAAAATTTGAGCCAAGAAGGTAAATCTCTCTCTCTCTCTCTCTCTCTCTCTCTCTCTCTCTGATACGGTAATCACCTAAGTTACGGGCTCATAACTACTCTCGATCACCGTTGAGTCGCAGTAATTATTGGCCAGGTTACGTCATCGTGGTGCGGTTTGAATATTTGAAATGCAATAGAAGCAGGTGTAGGAAAATTTAAATCCTCTTGTATAAACGTATTTTTGTGCGTGAGAAGTAATATTGAGAGAGAGAGAGAGACTGCATGAGGAGTTGCGTGTTTGAATATGCGCGTGTATTCAGTATGTCGGTAGGTGAATATTTGTGTGTGTGTGTGTGTGTGTGTGTGTGTGTGTGTGTGTGTGTGTGTGTGTGTGCCTTTGAACCATTATGTGACAATAGACGGAAGTGTGNGGGGGGGGAGTGCTCTAATCTCTGTATGTTTATTGAGTACTAGTTTTACGATATTTACAGAATACACACACTAATACTTGCCTTTTTTTTTTCATACAGCTGGTCAACTCTGGAACAGTCTTTATCAACCTGTATCTCCCTTTGTTTTCGTCCATAGATTTAAATGCGGTGTGTCCAGGTATCTTCCACGAACCGATATTTATTTTGAATTTTTGTCCGTTTTTCCCCCCCTCTGGAATGGAGTTTATTGCAAGCGTCTGTCTGTTTGTCACCCCTCCACCTCCTATTCTCTCTCTTTTTTTCTCTCTCTCTCTCTTTCTTTTAGCAGGAAAAACAAAAACAGCATAACGAAAATCACCAGTACCAACGATAAAAGTACAAAAGCCCGCCTAAAGCCTTGTGACTCTTAGTGTGATGTCAGGAGGGAGGGAAGGGGTGCGGGAATGGAGGGAAGGGAGGGGGATGGAGGGAAGGAGAGAGGCAGGTCCTGAGCTGGATAAACGAGAGAGAGAAGGGGGGGGAGGACAAGGAGGAGGTAGATGGGAGAAAAAAAAAGGGGGGGGGAGGGGACGGGAGGGAGAGAGGGAAGGGGGATTCAGGATATAACAGGGAGACATTGAATCATAGAGGTGGTATGTCTCTCTCTCTCTCTCTCTCTCTCTCTCTCTCTCTCTCTCTCTCTCTCTCTCTCTCTCTCTCTCTCTCTCTCTCTCTCTCTCTCTCTCTCAAATGAAAAATAACATTCCTCACCTCGCCTCGCCAGTATCCCAGCCGTCCATGTATCTGTCCACCCATATCTATCCATCCTTTCTATCTATCCATCTGTGTCAGTCTGTCCCCTCCTTCAATTTCAGTCCGTTCGTCGGGCAATTTTTCCATTAGTCTCTCCATCAATCCATCATCATACACTCCACCCAGTAATTTATGTGGTCAGTCATCCATCCGTCTGTCTCTCCATAAATCCGACTCTTGGCCAGTGGGATTTATGTTGCATTGGGCCACAAATCTTTATTAACCTTTCAAGTTGACTTTTTTTCCCCCCCTGCCTCTACAGACTGTTTATAATTTTTCCTCCTATCTCCAAAGACTTTTTCGTATCTCCAAATACAGAGATAGATAGATAGATAGATTTGTTAGATAGATAAACAGATCGTCACCTCATCCATGGGTGGGGAAGAAAGATGAAATAATGATGATTGGGTAAAAGGAAAAAAATAATACTGTAGGTTGAAGGTGTTTGGTGAAAGGTCAGACTGCATGCCGTTGAGGGTAAACTGTACCGTACTGTATACCGGTACGTACCATGTGTGTTAAAAGTAGCCAGTAGTGACAAAGTAGACTGTATAAGTGGGTGAAATTTATAACCCCCATATCCATAAACTTAACATGTCCAGTGATTCGGTCCGTGGTTAGGTTGTAGGAATGAGGTAGAGGATGCATTAATGGATTGAAGGTAATGTTGATGATGATGAGAGTTTGTTATATATTTCTCTTATTTGTCGAGGTTGGTGATGATAGTGATGATATTTTGTAGGTAGTGATGGTGATGATGTTGGTGATGGTGATGATGTTGGTGATAGTGATGGTGATGATGGTAGTGATGATATTTTGTACTGATGATGATGAGGGTGATGATGATAGTGATGGTAGTGATGATATTTTGTACTGATGATGATGGTGAGGGTGATGATGATGGTAGTGATGATATTTTTTACTGATGATGATGATGATGGTGAGGGTGATGATGATGGTAGTGATGGTGATGATGATGGTGATAGTGATGATATTTTGTACTGATGATGATGATAGTGTTGATGATGGTGGTGATGACGTTTTGTACTGATGATGATGGTAGTGATGATAGTGATGATATTTTGTACTGATGATGATAAGTGATGATATTTTGTACCAGTGATGATGGTGGCGATAATAGTGATGATGATGTGATTGATGATGATAAAGTAATGATGGTGACGATGATGTTAGTGATGGTGATGGTGATGATGAGATGGATGATGATGATGATGTTATGGATAATGATGATGGTGATGATTTTCTCCCGTCTTTCGCAGCTTCAGCAGTTGGTGGTGAGCGGTGAACTAGCGTGCAGTAAAGAGGATGCCGCTTCCTTAGCCTGCATCCAGCTTCGCATCGAGGAGACGTGGGCCCCGCCTGACCCGCCCACGTCCGCCCACCTCTCGCCCGCCCCCACGCCCACACACCCGCCCCACTCGCCCGCACACCCGATACCTGAGTCCCAGTTACACCTACAACCCCCGCCGCAACAGCCATCACTCCTACACCCACAGACATTTAGCTTCAGTTTGGTTAATAGCGACTCTCATCACCAGCATCAACACCAACAACACCACCTCTTCCTCACCACCCCTACCACCTCCTCCACCACAACTACCACCACTGCCCACTTTCTCACCACCCCCACCGCCAACCACGGAGGGCTCATCACCGCCACAACCGTACCTACCACCACCACTACCACAGCTACCACACACACGCACCAGAATGGCAAGGTTAGTGTGATATTGGTGTCTGACTGAGGCGTAGCATGAAGATAGCGAGTTTAGCGAATCATGCTATTTTTCAAGTTATTTTTTTTTTCTAAGCATGAGTTCAGCGAGTGTTAGTAAATCTTTGCGCTATTTTTAAGTCATTTTGATAGTTAACGAAAAATGTTGAGTGTTTAAAAGTTGTAGCGTTAGTGAACTTTTGCTTATTATTAGCATATTTTGAATTGCACGCTGGAATCTAGCGCATTTTGATGAATGTTGAATAAGCAGCTATAGCAGTGTTGCAAATACGTGCATTGTTGTTAGCTTATCTGCACGAAAAGCTGAAAGTTAGCGGTGAGGTTGATTTTTAGCATCTTTAGCTATCATTCGAACCTGATTTTCCTGAATAATGTTGAACTGCTTTTAAAATCTGCTTATCTGAAAGAGGCACTGTATATATTTGTAATTTAGCTGCTGATGATAGAACTGCTTTTGAAATTACATGCGTGTAAAGTAGAAGAGTGTAATGTAGAAACGTGTGTAATGTAATGCTGTACTGTATTGTGCTGTGTTCTGTACTTAACTCTTGCTTTGTGCTATCCCTCTGTACTACCTCACAGCAAGCATGATTACGAGGTCATTCTGTGGTTAGCTGAGGAAGAGATGTGGTAGGAGAGTTGTGGTAGGACAGGTGTGGTGGGGTAGGTGTGGCAGACAGATGTGGTAGGTGGTAAGATAGGTGTGGTAGGACTGGTGTGTGTGTGTGTGTATTTAATTAGGTAGGAATTGGTAGGACGTGTTTGGGCTGGACAGGTGTAATAATTTGTTTGGTTGGACAGGTGTGTGCTTGATTTGGTTTGGTAGGACAGGTGTGTGGTAGGGCAGGTGTATTTGATTTCATTGTTAGTACTGGTGTGGTAGGACAGGTGTATATGATTAGTGTGGTAGGACAGGTGTATATGATTAGTGTGGTAGAACAGGTGTATATGATTAGTGTGGTAGGACAGGTGTATATAATTTAGTGTGGTAGGACAGGTGTATATAATTAGTGTGGTAGGACAGGTGTATATAATTAGTGTGGTTGGACAGGTGTATATAATTAGTGTGGTAGGACAGGTGTATATAATTATTGTGGTTGGACAGGTGTGGCTAGTGTGGTTGGACAGGTGTATGTAGTTAGTGTAATAGAACAGGTAATTAAGTTTTATAGGACACTTGTATTTAATTAGGTTTGGAGAGAGAGAGTGAGAGAGAGAGAGAGAGAGTGTTATAGCGGGGTAGGTGGATGGGAAGATAGCTTTTATTTTATTTTATTTATTTATTTATTTTTGCATTTTTGACACTGACTCAGGTGTAATAAATAGATTAATATGAATAAGTTGGTTTATTGGAAGTTAGAAGTAGTGGGATATCAAAACAATAGTACAGAATAGTGTGTGTGTGTGTGTGTAGCAATGGTGTGAGTAGAGAAGCAGGTGTGAATAGAAGAGTAGCAGGTGTGAATAGGTATAGATTGGCAGAATGACATGTGTAGAGGTCATAAGTAGGTGTAAAGAGGTGTATTAGAGAGAGAGAGAGAGAGAGAGAGATGTGATGTGTTCAGGAGTCATAGGCATGTGTAGAGGGAAGCACAGATGTTTAGAATAGGTGGAGTGATTCAGAGCAGGTGTGTGTAGGTGTAGCACGTGTTGTTGGGTGTAGAATCGTAAGCAGATTGGTGTGTACACGTATGCGCATGTGTAAGGTGTGTGTGTGTGTGTGTAAGTTGTGTGTGTAGGGGTTGTAGTTAGAGACAAGAGTGTGTGTGTGTGTGTGTGTGTGTGTGTTTGAGCCAAAAACAGGTATACAGAGAGAAACAGACAGGTGTATAGGAGCTTTTAACATGCACACATACCATACCTATGTGTAGGTTTAGATCAGTATGTGCGTGTGTTTACATGTGCATGTAGCGGAACCAAAGACACAGGTGTAGACGAAGACAAATGGCCGGACAGGTGCGAAGGCGTGGGCAGGACAGGTGTGGGCTCCCAACCTACACCTGCTCCCTCACACACGTGGTCCAGGGCGTCACGCAGGTGTGTCTCGCCCGCGCCACATGTCTACTGGCACACCTCAAGGACGGCGCGGGTCAGATGTGCAGACAGGTGTGTAATGGAGTCAGGTTTGAGGGGAGAGGACAGATGTGTTTGGTGGAAGGTAACAGGTGATTAAAATAAAGAGAATATCGTGTAATTCGTTTAAAGATGAGTGTTTTGGTTGATACAGATGTTGAGGAAAAAGGTGACAGGTGTAGAGGAGGCACAGGTGAAAAAGGTGACAGGTGTGGAGGAAAAAAGATTACAAGTGTAGAGGGAAAAGATGACAAGTGTAGAGAGAAAAGATGACAGGTGTGAAGGGAAGCAATGACAGGTGTGGAGGGAAAAGATGACAGGCGTGGAGGGGGAAGATGACAGGTGTAGGAGGAAAAGGTGACAGGTGTGAAGGGAAAGTGACAGGTGTTGAAGAAAGAAGAACAGTTAAGCAGGGGGGAAAAATGCTTAGGCTGGAAAGATAACAAGATTTAGAGAGAGAGAGAGAGAGAGAGCAAAAATTTGGGAGAAAAGGAAGACATACATTAGAGAAAAGAGACAGAATTTAGAGTAACAGAAAAATACATTTGTTTAGGGAAAAGAAAAAAGTGTGGAAACATGCTAAAAAAGGACAGGTGTATAGAAACGCAAGGCAGGTGTTCATCAGACGAGTACAGGTGTGTGAAGGAAAATAACAGGTGTGCTAATAAGTGATCGACAGGTGTTCTGATTGAGGCCCGTATTCTCGTCGATCAAGGAAGTTCCCTGACACTTTTTCCTAAGCGATTTATTTTGTTTATTACGCTTTGCTTTCCCATCTGTGTTACGTTAAGCAATTTATTTTGTTTATTACACCTTACTGTCCCCTTCTGTGTTATATAAATCTCCCCAGAGTCGCCATACTCTGCATAACCAATGTACGAAAGCATACCAACCAGCCATGTCCAAAAAATAAATCGCAAAGGAAGAGGTGTTAGTGAGCTCCCATAATCGACTAGAATATGAGCCAGGGAGACGGTAGTTGGTTAGTTCAAGAGGTATAGTACAAAATCTTTCAAATCCTGTTAGATGATTGTATATAGATTATTATTTTTGTTTAATTTGGTTAATGGTCTTTCCTTCCTCTGTTCATCTTCTGTTTGCGAAAAAAAAGTAGAGCAAGAAGAAGAAGAAAAGGTTATTGAAGGCCTCTCGTACGGAAAGGGTTTAAAAAGGCTATATATAATCCCTCCGGTTTTTGAAATATAGCTAAGGAGGAATATAGGACTCAAGAAATGGCAGAAGAGAAAGATACCCTTGGAGTCAATCGCTGGCTTTCCTTACATAAAATCTTTTCTAATTTAAATATATCTTCCTGTCTTTCTGCACATCTGTTTTTCAGTTATACACCAGTTTAAATTTTCCTCTCGCATCTGTTCTAGTCTGTGCATCTGTTTTTTTCTTGTTTTCTTTTTATATATCAATTTAAATTTTGCTCGCATCTGTTCTAGTCTGTGCATATGTTCTTTTCTTTTTATATATCAGTTTAAATTTTCCTCTCGCATCTGTTCTAGTCTGTGCATCTGTTTGTAGTTTTTTTTTTTTTTTCATACTGTACGCTTGTATGATCGCCTGTGTGCACCTGTCTTGCTCCTGTGCATCTTTCCCCCTCTGTACAGCAACTTAAGTTTACCTGAAGCATCTGTTGTGGCCTGTGCACCTGTTCGAAGTTTTTATTTATTTATTTATTTTATTTTTTAGTGATCTGTGCGTCTAATAATTATGCAGAAATGAGTTACGTAGCTTCACTGTCACTTCCTCTGCACCTGTTTCACCACCTTAGCCTCCGTTTCATCACCTGTTTCACCAGCTCAGCATTTTGTTTAGTCGCTCAGCATTGTGTTTCAGCTTGTTTCACTTAGTTTCGCCACCTGAGCTCCTGTTTCAGCAAAGCACCTGTTTGTCTGCCGTACCGTCTGTCCTCCGTTTGTATATGTTTCTTTGTTTCTAGTTTTATTTCTGAAGCATGTTTCACTTATTATTTTTACCTTTTTTGTAATTTCTGTTATATTTTTTGTCCATTGCCTTTTGTATATAAATCTTTACCTGCCATTTCCCTTTTTCAAACATGTTTCACTAAGTTTCGTTACTTTTAAGCATGTTTCACTGAGTTTAGCTGTTCTGTAATATTTTGTAATTTGTCTCAGCTTTTCTCTCTCTCTCTCTCTCTCTCTCTCTCTCTCTCTCTCTCTCTCTCTTGCCTTTTTCCCACTTTATTTAAGCATGTTTCCGTTTCACCGTTCTCTATTTGTGTGAACTGTTATATATATTTTTTGAGTTTCTGAAGCATTTTTCACTTTTTTATTTTTATTTTTTGTAATGTAAAAATTCTTGTTTTTCAAGACCCCTTCGGTATCAGGATGAGATTTATTTCTTTTTCTTTTTTCTTTCTTTCTTTTTTTCTTTCTCTTTTTTTTTCTTTTTCTGCATTTCTTCTTTGTGTGTGTTCCTGACTTGTGAGTTTCGCTCCTGTTTCACTGCGAAAATAATGAATTGGTAAGTGAAGATAGTGGATGTAGTGATAACGAATTTGGGGCAAGGGTGTCTTTATAACAAACTTTATTATTATTATTATTAGTAGTAGTAGTAGTAGTAGTAGTACTGCTACTACTACTACTACTGCTATTGCTGCTGCTTATTATTATTATTATTATTATTATTATTATTATTATTATACTACTACTACTACTACTACTACTACTACTACTACTACTACTACTACTACTACTACTACT
>JAGKTI010027872.1:0-13129 GCA_018397915.1 Birgus latro | reverse complement strand
CGTAATGTCACGAATTTTCTACATCCTGAAATTATGTAACGTAAATCGTGACATCGAGTGATTTTGCGGGAGCAACGAATGATTGAAATGCACGAGATTTCGCTCATTCTCTCAACTATCCACTCGCGTACTTATATTCACATCAAGTTGTCAAAACTTTCGTCATTCTTTCGCGAGTGATTGTCTTTATGTACAGACAATGCATTCCTCTGAGCGATAATTTCTGAATTATCGCTTCTGCCTCCCAGCCGTTAATTAGCCACGCCCCATTCACATGTTCCTCACGTCGGACACTCAAAACCAGAGTCAGTCTGCTTCTTTGTCTCGGGGTGTGTGGTTATGCGTTACGAAAGCTAGAGCGATCCTTTTTCTTAGCGATTTCAGGTCTCAGCTTGTATTGGCGTGTATTCCCGAAGCTCCCACCAGCTTGGTAATCGACTAAAGCAGCTCGGTTTCATCTATACCGATCACTATTTTCTTTCGTTTTCCCTAGGCTTAAGGTTTTGGGTTATTTAGCTATTTGTCTGAGTGTTTGAGTGAGTGCTTTTCCCTTTCTTTGATTTGAATTGAGTCATGTAACGTAAATTTTTTTTCTTGTATTCAATAAATTTACAGTTCGTTTTCTTGAGCTTTGTTAAATGTAACAGTCGTGTTTGATTTTCTCACATATTTAATACACTTTTGCTACTCCACGTTAGCATAACTCTTTATATTAATCACGACTGGTACTTAGGCCAGCTTTTGGTATTAATCCTTAAATCCGTTGTGCTAGCTAGGAGTTTGGCTCAGCCAAGATCCTGTCTATTATTATTATTATTATTTTTTTAATGTTAAGGGGAGAAACTAACTTTCTCAAAGGCCAACAGTACTGTAATACAGCCTAATTGAGCGTTTAGTCTCTGCTGTGTACTGTTGAGAAAGTCTATAAATATTTCGACTCTAGAGAATTGGCGAAGTAAGCCAGCATAAAAGTGAAATCGCTACTAGATTTCACGAGTCTATTCTCTCGTAATAAATGACTCGATAGTCATTCCTAGCACACATAGCTATACATTGTATACTCCTATTATACAATATTACACTTTCCCCCTGACATAAATGTAATGGGCCATATCAGCATGGGGAAATCTCACCCAAACTCGGCGGGAAGACATGGCTTTCCATGATGGAGGGGTCTTTAACCCGCCGAGTCCCGACCGTTTTTTTACCCAGCCTACCCCCAGATCCCGACCGATTTTCGACTTTTTGTTTTTTGGCTGAAACCTTCGCTTTTGGTGAGAAACATCGAAAATTCTAAGTGAAATCGCTATCCTGAGGTTAAAAAAAATGTAGATACAGGTGTCACTGAACCTTCCGTTTTCCTTCTTTTTCACGGTACCTGGCTAAGAAAACGAACTATGGAAGGATTGACTAATTCAAGCCACTTTTAATTACATATTTATTTCATTTATTTGGTACGAATTTATGTGTAGTAAAAGTCTATAATGGTTTTCACACAATAATATAAGCATTTATAAACATTGTTCACTTACCCAAAACCCCAGTATATGGCACCATCCTTTACGACATTATAACCTCATCACTTCTGTTTGTTTCTACCTCTAGCTTCTTTGTTTCTTTGTCCTCCACCTCAGGAATCACTTTCACCGTGAATTTCGTCATTAGAGAGACCGTGGGGCAACATACCTTTACTGGCCAGCTTAATGCTAACAGGTGAATTGCTCAGTGTGTGTGGGGGTGAGGGGGGTGAGGAGGGGCCAGGCAGTATTCCCGCGTGACAGCAGGTAGAGCAAGGTCTCCCACATATGCCTAGCAAAAATCTCCCGCGTTTGTTGAAAAATGTACACACAATGGGCCTTGCAATTGCGTGACATACGCTGTACGTCGTTGGGTCTTTCCGCGGAAAAAAGTTGCGATGTACACCGTACGTCGATGGGACTCGGCGGGTTAATACGGAGTCAGAACAAGTATTCTCAGGTCCGCAGCCTTGTGGGTTGCCATTAGATGGGCTAAGGCTACAGGAGTAAACCACAAAACGGAAATGGGTGAGTGAGGTCCCACGGAATGCAGGGCTCAACAGACTGAGGTCCTGGCAGACTCTTTGAACCCTGCTCAGTAGATGATCATCGTGAATCTTCACGCCACCATCACAGGCTGCGAAAGGCCAAGTCATGTGGTGGTAAAGACTGTACACCCTCACCATCACACCAAATCCATTCGTTGCACAAGCTCATTGTTATATTCATCCTCATCTCCTCTTTCACCAAAACAAAAGATCTGTGGCAACAGGGTACATCATAGTGACAGGTCATGGATGTGGCTGGAAGTCACTAGCTCGAGTCCTGCACATAGGTGAGATTGTCCCAGTGGTCACTGGCATAATGGCATATGAGCAGGTTACGTCTTCAGCAGTATCCTGTACGACTAAGCAGCAGGAAACGGATGACAAACTGCTTACCCCTGGTGGGGAGGGGTTTAGAAAAGGTAACCTAAACATTTGCTGCAATGTAATAAGGCATGATATTGGTTGCAGATTTGAATGATGAACCTTTAAGTTTTGATTTTATGTTGATATGACATAATTATGTCGAAAAGACAAATTTGAAAGGAGTTACAGCACAATTTTTTTTAAATATATTTTTGGGGCCTACAGCCTGGGCCTTGGGCCAACCTGGCCCAAAAATTAATTAGGTGATCAGAATGTCATAGCTCATCAAGCCAGTAATTTTAGTCAAATTCGCACCAGTAGGTATCGCATTAAGTTGTTAACATATAGACAGACAGACTGACAAACACACAGATAAACACACAACCAGACATAACAAGTAAAAACGGTCCCTGAGCCCCTCCGGGGTGGGGGCGGGTAATCATGGTCTTCGATTTGCAGTCCAAGGCAGCGTCCTAGAGGATATCCAAGTGACAACTGTGGGTATATCAGATAGGCAGATATCTTGTTGCATATCATTCTCAAAAGGCCAATATGCAACACTCATCAGTGTCTATGCCTATATGCTTGCTTCTGGGGACACCGTGAAAGATTCTTTTTATGACCCATTGGATGCTAGCATTTGTTAAAAACCACCTAATGACAACTGATCATGCTTGGAGATTTTAATCCCAGAGTGGGAAAATATAATCACTTCTGGAAAGGCATTATAGGCTGCGATGGATGTCGATAACATGAAAAACAAAAGCCTTAGACTGCCATTTTTTATGCTCAAAACACAGTCTGGTAATCACAAACACCATAAACACAAGACCACATGGATGTACCCACGATCTAGACAGAGGCACCTAATTGACTATGTCATTTTAATGCAGCGAGATCGAAGAGAAGTTCTTATAATCTGAGCTATGAGAGGTGCTGAGTGCTCAACAGAGAATAATCTTATAGTCACCAAAGTGGAACTAGTTATATGGGCACAAATGTGCCACAGACCATCCACCAAGAAAGCAAACTGTAGTAGTTTAAAGGATGTAGTAAGTTGCAACAGCATCCACAGCACTATTACAGACGAGCTCTTTCAGCGCCCACCACTTGATCCAGACAGCAGTGCAATAAACCTAGACCCAGAGTGGCAAAACATTGGCACTGCTGCAAAGCAGTGCAGAAGAAAGCCTAGGCTTCTCCATTCACTTCCATAAAGGGTGGTTTGATGAAAATGCTGAGGGCATAAATGACCTTTTGGCAATGAAGAATAGAGCACATAACAACTTGTTGGCTCATCCTAGTTCTTAAAACCTCAGAAGTGATATCCCAAGAAAACTGCATGACGTGAAAAACAAACATTGGAATGAGCAAGCAAAGACCTGAAAAGACTGGTCGATATATAAGACCAACATGGGTTCCAAATTTCCACAAAAACCTTCTATGGACCAACCAATCACAACATACCTCCTTTTCGATCAGCTGAAAAAGAGCCCCTGAAAGACAAGCAAGTTTTCCTAGAAAGAGGGGTGCAACACACCATACCTTACTGAATCGAAGAAACTCAGTGGAGCCCAATATCCTTGACAACATCCCAAATGTCTCTAAAGTGGCAGATCTCGATGTGCCATGTACACTTGCAGAAACTGTTCGCTCTATCAAAGTTTGGAGTTCGAACCAAATTTCTTATGATCCTATGAGTCTGCATGGTACCATGAATGTTCATAGTCCATTGGTGGTAGCGGATCCAAACCCTTTAATGTGGGTGTTGGTGTAAAGCAAGGATGTGTCCTGGTTCCTGTCATTTTCAACATCTATCTCACTGCAGTCACCCCTTTATATTACTAACAAATGAACCTTGATGGGGGATCAAAAATCCAGTTTCGTCTAGATGGTAACTTATTTAATCTTATCCGTCTTCAAGTGCAATCCAAGACTGAAATAGGCCATTTTCTTGAGCTGCAATATGCTGATGCCTTTACTCTCCTTGCACATACCTCAAATGCCCTACAACAGGGTCTCACCATCATTTCCAGCATGTTATCATGGAACGTGGCTAGGAATATACTTCAATAAAACAGAAATAATATCTCAGAGAAACAGTGCAGCGGAGCCTCCTCCATTTAAGATAAATGGGGATAATGTAAAACAGGTGGAGAATTTTACCTGCCAGGAAAGTGTGTTCACAGAAAACCATAACATTGATGCAAAGGCCCTTGCACGAATCAACCATGCCTCACCCTCTTTTGGGTGTCTCAGATCCAGAGTCTTTGAAAACATCAACTTGAGAGTCGAGTCGAGGGTATCATAGTATACAGCAGTATGCCTCTCGACCCTCTTATTCAGTGCAGTATCTTGTACTAATTACCAGCGTCACATCCGATGCTTATAGCACATCTTAGGACACACATGGGAGGATAAAGTTCCACAGTCACAGCTTCTCCAGCAGGCAAAGTGAAGTAGAATCGGAACTATGCTGGCAAAAAACAGCTGAGTCGGACATGTGTTCCGCATTCCTGAGCACTGCCTTTCCCTCCAGGTTCTGTATGACCAACTCCGTGCAAGCATGTCGCAATCCAGGGGGACAAAGGAAGATTGATTGATTGATTGTATTAAGATCTGGCGGCGCAACTGCCAGGGTCATATGCGGCAGGACAACAAGCTAAAAGATGCAGCAAATAAAACTCGAATACTCAAAATAAAGTTAATAACTGGTACTAGGAATAAAACATGGAAAAGTATAAAAGAATAGAGAATAAAATACCAATTAGTTATAAAAGTGGAAGGAGGCCCGTCTCCTGAAGAAAACTAAAAGCATCAGTAAAATTGCTAGAGGCTCCACCAGGCATCGAAGAGAGACAGTAGGCATCATCTGTCCCTCTATGCCTATGGAGGAATCGCTGACGTAGGTCCCCCAAACTTAGACACTCGACGAGCAATTGTCGGACAGTAAGGGGAACAAGGCAATCTTCACAGTACGGTTGAGTCTTACCGCTCATGAAGAACCCATGTGCAAGCCGGGAGTGATCAATGTGAAGCCAAGCAAGAGCCATCTCTGAACGCCGTGGCAGGAAGGGGAGAACCCTTGTCATAACCACCCTCTGAAAGATTTCTTTAAGTTTATTATGAGCAACACCATCCCAGTGTCTCTGCCAGCACTTATGAATTCTGGACCGCAATTAAGATGTTAAATCAGAAGCAGGAAGCAGGTAGTCGGATGGGGGCTGTTGAGAAGCCGCAGCTTTAGCCAATGTATCTGCCCTCTCATTGCCCACCACACGGACACGTGCTGGAACCCAGCAGAAATCCATTCTCTTCCCCTGACAACGAATGAAGAACAGCCACTCCAAAATAGCTAAGACTAGAGGATGGTAGGAGTTAAAAGAGTTCAGGGCCATACGCGCCCCTTGAGAGTCACTAAAAATAGTAAAATGAGTGTGTTGGTGAACAAACACCAACTTCAGGGCTAAAACAATAGCTGACAACTCAGCATTAAAAACTGAGGCAGCCAATGGAAGACTACCTCCACGGTGAAAGTTGCGAAATACCACTCCAAAACCAACACCAGAGGCGGATTTAGAGCCATCAGTCTACACAGGCACTGAACCATCATGCCTAGAAGTATGTTCTAAAAATAGCTGTAAAAGAGACTGAGGAACAACAGAATCCTTTGGGCCTGCCAAAGACCTGGAGAAAGTTACCTTGGGCAAGATCCATGGCGCAACCCTCGGGATCCGAAACGGACTGACAGTTACTGCCAACAGACCAAACTCCTCCATGATATCCTGAACCCTATAGCCAAACAGATGAGGCACGTGAGGGTGCCTATGATAATACAAAAAACAAGACTGTCGCATCACACACTCCCAGACAAGTGAATCTGAAAGGCGATGAATCTGGAGCAAACATCGCGCTGCAACAGACGGACGCAGCAGACCTAAGGGAGGCGCACCAGCCTCCACCAACAAGCTGGGAATCGTAGATGATCGAAGAGCGCCAGTTGCAAGGCAAAGACCAGCATGATACACGACATCTAGAGTTTTTAGTCTGGACTCTGTAGCAGAGGAGTAGACTTCACACCCATATGACAGCTTGGATTTCACAAAAGCCTGAAACAGATGCAAAAGTGTTCTCCGATCAGCACCCCAATAGGTATGGGACAGAACCCTCAACAGATTGAGAGCCTTCATACATGGAACTTTAACACGCCGAGTCCGACCGACGTACGATGCACGTCGCTACTTTTTTCCGCGGACAGACCCAACGACGTGCACCGTACGTCACGGAGTTGCAAGGCCCATTGTGTGCCCATTTTTCAACATTCGCGGATGATTTTTGGTAGGCATATGTAAGAGACCTTCCTGTCAAGCGGGGATAGTGCCTGGACCCACCTAACCCCCCTTTCCCCCCCACAATGGGCAATTCACCTGTTAGCAGTAACCTAGCCAGTAAAGGTATGTTGCCCCACGGTCTCTCCAATGACAAAATTCATGGTGAAAGTGATTCCTGAGGTGGAAGACAAAGTAACAAAGAAGCTAGAGGTAGAAACAAACAGAAGTGATGAGGTGATAATGTCGTAAAGGAAGGTGCCATATACTGGGGTTTTGGGTGAGTGAACATTGCTTATAAATGCCTATATTATTGTGTGAAAACCAACATAGACTTGTACTACACATAAATTCGTACCAAATAAATGAAATAAATACTTAATTTAAAGTGGCTTGAATTAGTTAACCCTTCCATAATTCGTTTTCTTTAGCCAGGTACCCTGAAAATGAAGGAAAACGTAAGGTTGAGTGACACTTGTATCAACATTTTTTTACCTCAGGATCGCGATCACTAAGAATTTTCGATGTTTCTCACCCAAAGCGAAGGTTTCAGCCAAAAAACAAAAAGTCGAAAATCGGTCGGGATCTGGGGGTACGCTGGGTAAAAAACCGGTCGGGACTCAGCGGGTTAAGCTTTGCCAAGTGTGAAACCCAAGTCACACGGCAGTCAAACGTCAGGCCCAAGAATTTAGTTTCTGCCGCACAACGGAGTCTCCTGCCACAAAGCTGGAGATCAGGGTCTGGGTGTACCCCTCTCATCCTATAATTGTGCATAGCTACAGTCTTAGAAGCGGAGAACCGAAAACCCTTGGATGTTGCCTAGGCAGAAATCTTCTCCAAGGCAAGCTGAATATGCCACTCAATAGCAAACATGCGAGAGCCAGAAAACCATATGGCTAAGTCATCCACATAAAGAGATGAGGATATCCCAGCAGGCACAGTGTCAAGGATACCATTGATGGCCACTGCAAACAGGGAGACACTTAACCCGCCGGGTCCCGACAGGTTTTTTACCCAGCCTACCCCCAGACCCCGACCGATTTTCGACTTTTTGTTTTTTGGCTGAAACCTTCGCTTTTGGGGAGATATATCGAAAATTCATAGTGAAATCGCGATCCTGAGGTAAAAAAAATGTTGATACAGGTGTCACTCAACCTTACGTTTTCCTTCTTTTTCAGGGTACCTGGCTAAGAAAACGAACTATGGAAGGGTTGACTAATTCAAACCACTTTAAATTACGTATCTATTTCATTTATTTGGTACGAATTTATGTGTAGTAAGAGTCTATAATGGTTTTCACACAATAACATAGACGTTTATAAGCACTGTTCACTTACCCAAAACCCCAGTATATGGCACATACCTTTACGACATTACCACCTCATCACTACTGTTTGTTTCTACTTCTAGCTTCTTTGTTTCTTTGTCCTCTGCCTCAGGCATCACTTTCACCGTGAATTTCGTCATTAGAGCGACCGTGGGGCAACATACCTTTACTGGCTATGATACTGCTAACAGGTGAATTGCCCAGTGTGGGGGGAGGGGGAAGGGGGGGTTAGGAGGGGCCAGGCAGTATCCCTGCTTGACAGCAGGTAGAGGAAGGTCTCCCACATATGCCTAGCAAAAATCACCCGCGAATGTTGAAAAATGTGCACACAATGGGCCTTGCAATTGCGTGACGTACGGTGTACGTCATTGGGTCTGTCTGCGGAAAAAAGTTGCGACGTACACGGTACGTCGATGGGACTCGGCGGGTTAAGACACCCCTGTGGGACACCTTCCTCCTGGCACAGCATAGCGGAAAGGGTAGAACCCAGACGAACCCGAAACATACAATCAGTCAGGAAGTCTTCAAGTGGCAAAGGCAGCCGACCGCGTAAACCAAAAGGATGAAGATGTTGGAGGATGCCATGGCGCCAGGTAGTGTCATATGCCTTCTCAAGATCAAAGAACACAGCTACAAGATGTTGCTTGGAGGCAAAAGCTTCACAGGTCGGTGCCTCAAGCCTGATAAGGTTATCTGAACTACATCGGAATTTACGGAAGCCACTCTGCAAATCAGAGAGGAAGCAGCCCTTCTCTAGAAACCACACAAACCTGATATTGACCATCTTTTCAAATAGCTTGCACACGCACGATGTTAAAACAATTGAGCGATAGTTGGAAACCTGGGAATGATTCTTACCAGGCTTGGGAATGGGGAGGACAACACTCAACTTCCAACTCTTGGGAATAGAGCCCTCGCCCCAAACCCTGTTAAAAAGATCCGATAAAAACTGAAATGAATCAATCGGCAGATGACGTAGCATAACGTATGGAATTTCGTCAGGCCCAGGAGCGGTGTCACCACACACTGAAATGGCAGCACATAGCTCACTGAGGCTAAAATCTAGATTATATGGCTCTCCACCACGAGAGTGAAAGTCAAGACCCAGTCTCTCCTGATTCCTACGAAAGCTAGCACATGGTTTAGAAGGATCTTTTTTTGAAAGAGCATAAAACTGATCTGCAAAAGCAGAAGCTACTGCATCTGGTGCAGACACAAGATTGCCCTGAAGTCGCAACACCAGTGGCGAGGGGGGCGAGAACCTACCAGAAATCTTGCACACCTTTTTCCACACCATTGGCATTGGAGTAGCGGACGTAACTGTAGAAACATACGACCTCCACGAGTTGTGGCGAGCATCTATAGTGAGCACGTGCTTTGCGGAACTGGATTTTTAGAAAAACAACATCACGATTGGCAAAATACCGATGAGCAGCTGTTTTGTAAGCTTCTTTTGCTATAGAGCAGTCATCATTCTACCATGGCACAGGTCTCCGGGAAAAAACTCCAGAAGTCCGTGGGATGGAATGAACCCCTGCTGAGAAAAGAGTCTTAGTTAAAAAACGTTCAGCATCATCGATAGTTGAAAAATCAGTAACCTAGTAGGCAAATACACAGAGTTCCTCAAAGAGAGACAAATCAGCCCTGTCTAGACACCAGCATGGCATACGGGTTATAGGAACAAAGGGAGTAGTCTGGATCAACACAGGATAATGATCAATACCATGCGGATCATGCAAAACCTCCCAAGCAAAATCAAGGGCACAATCAGAGGAGGAGATGGTGAGGTCAGTGACAGAATACGTGCCAGTCTGAACATGAAAATGGGTCGGCCTCCCATTATTTAGGATAACCAAATCTAAATCCCCAACCAAAGAGGCAAGAAGATCACCCTGGAGCTTTGAAAGTGAGTCACCCCACAAAGGATGGCAGCCATTAAGGTCACCAAGGAGTAGAAAAGGAGGTGAAAGTTGTGTGATAAGGGTCTCCAGATCATCACGCATAACAGAAGCGGAAGGTGGAATGTACAGACAACAATGGTATAGCACCTCCCAACGTGCATCTGTACCGCTAAAACTTGAAGATGAGACTGGACTGGAAAGGAAATAAAGGGAATATCAGATTGACATAAAATGGCACATCCACTGATGTGACCGCCAGGAGGAGATACATGGAAGACCTCATACCCCCTGATAGAAGGAAACAGCCTATCCCCAACCATATTCTCCTGGAGACAGACACAGAGTGGGCTCAGAGCAGAAAGTAATAACTGTAATTCCTCCCAATTTGCCATGGTACCTCTACAGTTCCATTAAAGACAGAATGTTACTGGTTGAGCCATACTGATTAGTATGAAATATTATGAATTGAGAAACACAAGGGCTATGTAGCAACCTCGTTGGGAAGGGTGCAAAAGCCCTTCTTCGTAGGCGTGAAGCTCTGCATCAACCGAGAGGACAATGAAGATTTAGAGTTTCCATGGGTTGAAGGACCCTTACCCCGAGACACATCCCGCCCATCGCAAGGATGAGCCCGAGGCACAGATCCCTTCCTGGAAGACCCACTCGCCTGGTCAACACAACCACGTGGGGATCCAGCTGGCACCTTGGGGCCAACTGAACCCTCCCCAGCCAAAACATCCAAAGGTTGGCTGCTGGGTGACAGATCAGAAGGAGCAAGAAATTCAGCTCTGTGAGAATCTAAAGACCCAGACCCTGCCATATCTGAGTAAGAGGCAGGGACCGGAATCTTAGAAAGACCATCACGAACACCCACTGGCTTAGATGCTGCCACTGGTTGGGTTGTCGAGTGAAGAGTCCCCTCAGAATTTTCAGGCGGTACAGAAGTTTGAAATTTTGAAGAAGGGGAGTCATGCAAAGAGTCCTCACTCCTCACCCGTTTGAGGTTAGCAGACGCAACCTCCATCTCTGCACCAGAACTAGATGCACTAGAAACTGTAGAAGCACATTGTAAAGAAGACTGAACATCAGTAGCCAAGCGAACAGATGATACAGGATCAGCAGCTAGTACGGGAGTAGCAGCAGATACAGGAGTGTCAGCCAGTACAGGAGTAGCAGCTGGTGCAGGGGTAGCTGCTGGTACAGGAGTAGCAGCTGGTACAGGAGCAGCAGCCATATGAGATGCAGACTTCAAAGGTGCCGGAGTCCTTGGGAGATGACGAGAAGAAGGAATAGGATGTCCAGTATCTGACATGGGACAAGGAGAAGGGTCAGTGAAATGAGCAGGAGCCCCATGACGGCGCATAGCAGGCTTTGACTTAGAGAGAATAGAAGCAAAGGACACACCTGGGCGGATATACATCGACATGACATGGTCCTTAGCTTCAGTAAAACTCAGCCTCTCCGTGGCTCTGAGAGACAAAATTTCATGTTCCATTTTGTATCGATCACAGGATTTAGAGGAAGCAGCATACTCACCACCACAATTGATACATGATACGGGACCATGGCATTCCACACCCTCAAGAACATTGAACCCACACAACACACAGACTGCTGGAAGTCTCAGGCCAAGGCGCCTGCAGGTTCGACCAATATGACCCAAGCGCTGACAGTGGAAACATCTACGAGGCAAATGGATATAGGGCCTAACTCTGTACTGGTACCATGCAACATCAAGAACAGCAGGGAGGCTCAATGAATCAAAAGTAACAATTAAGGATGGAGTAGGCACAAGGTCACCATTTATCTTCTTCTTAATTCGCTCGACCTTGATTACCTTCTGTGCAGACAATTCATCAGCAAGGCGTGCCTCGTCGTATATTAGCAATTCCTTGGCATACACAACTCCACGAGAGTGATTCAACGAAGCATGGGGGGAACATGTGACAGACTGACCTGAGAGCATGGACAAAGATTCAACAGCCACACTCTGAGAAGCATCAGACACCTCTACCAACAAACTGCCTTCAGCCTGCGGAACCACTTTAAGGGCTGCACCACAGGCAGCAAAAAGTTCTCGATGCATATGAAAAATATCACATCTTCTGAGGTCCACTCCAGCAGGGCCACGCACAACTAAGAATTTGGCAAAAGGTGCAGGAGGAGGGGCAATCAAAAGTGCACCCATATGTCTAACCTGGGGGTCCCGAGGGCCAGGTACACTTCTTGCCCCCCGCCTGCAACCCCTGTTATGGGTGCCACCAGACCGGGGAGGCAAGGAAGGGGAGGCTAAATTCCCCATAGAGCCACGTGGAACCTGAAATGGCTCCAGAGTGGCAATGAGAGAAGGTCGAGGAGAATCAGTGGACGCGCTGAGGTCTTGGAGAGAGGCAGTTTTTTTTTAAATATTCATAGTAATAATCCAAATAACTTAATTCCCCCACCCCCCCCCACACAGCCACGGAACCCAACAAGGGGAGGCCATATGCCAAAGGCGACCTCAGGGGTAGCAGGGGAGTATACGCAGGTAACCACTGGGGAGCCGGGCAAGGGTGACTCCAGGATGATAGGAGCCACCAGGCCCCCCCAGTGCCCACTTGACCCTAGCCAATGTATGACCAGCCAATTGACCTGGTCGGGCCCAACCAGGGCGCCCGTCTAGCCAGAATAAGGGACCAAAGAGGTGTATTGCTAGCTGCAGGGCGCACCATACACCATTCCTCAACCTCCAGGACTCCCGTCTCCCAGCATTATGGGACGCCACGCACAGCAAACATGTGGGGAGGCGACAGTCCCACCATAGATGGCAAACGGGCTGGGACTAACATCACCAGCAGGCCTCCTCCACTAGTGATGTAGGGGGTGCTTGGTCCATGAGGCCGACAAATGCCGAACCCTACAATGGTAGGCACGCCCCAGAAGTAGGTGACACCGCCAACCACTCTTCAAGCCCCGCCACCATGTCAAGGTGACCCCCTGCAGCAGGGGGACAGAGGTAGAGATATAAACATCCTATAAGAACAACTCGGAAGAAATGCCTCACCATACAAAAAAATCCTGAACCAATGACTCGGACAGAAAACATGGAGACACAGCCAAAACATAGTTCTCCCAGCAAACTCGGACTTGACAGGCCAACTGTGTG
>JAGKTI010027870.1:0-13130 GCA_018397915.1 Birgus latro | reverse complement strand
GTGTATGGAGTACAACTCTCATGTGTGGGGAGGCTCTCCACATGCAGCTCTTCTCAATAGGGTGGAGTCAAAGGCTTTTCGTCTCATTAACTCTCCTCCTTTTACTGATTCCCTTCAACCATTGTCTTTTCGCCCCACTGTTGCATCTTTATCTCTCTTCTATCGCTACCTCAATGGTCACTGTTCCTCTGAACTGTCTGCTTGCATCCCTCCACCTCTACGACGGGCACGTAGTACCCGTCTAGCAACAAACTCTCATCCCTTTTCTGTCCAACTATCTAATGCAAGAGTTAACCGTTACTCCCAGTCTTTTATTTATGCAACTGGTCAACTCTGGAACTGTCTTCCTCTGTCTGTATTTCCTACTTCCTATGATCTCCAGTCTTTCAAACGCAGTGTGTCCAGGCATCTCGAATTGAACGGATCTTGAATTTGGCTCTCTTTTGTACTGTTTTTGTTTTTTCTTGGAAGGAACAGTATGCAGGCCCGTGGCCTTTGGTTCCTTCTTCAATGCATAAAAAAAAAAAACACACACATATCCTTAAGTAAAATCTCTCTAAACTGTGATTCCCCTTGAGACGAAGTTCTTGATTATTAACTTCTGATTTGTCGATTTTTTTTCCCCTTAGCCGTAACTTCAAGGACAAGAAGTAGTGCAAATTGTGAAATAGTTCCGACTGATAGCATGCGTTTTGGAGGTAGGTTCATTCTCTTTTAATCTAATGATGGCTGAAATAACGTATTTCTCGGCGAAAACGCTGAATATACAATTTTCTCTAGTGTTCTCAAAGCTGACTGTAAAACACTGTATATTATATTCAGAACCAAGGAGACACTTGTGAGGGTGAAAATGTCATATATTTGAAGGACAAAAAGAATTCGACTAACACGTAGGAAGAGGGTTTTAAGAACAAAAAGCTTGAAACATTGTGAGGATCACAGAGACAATTTAAAAAGTTCGAATTTCTCATTTTTTTTTCTCAAGCACAAGCAGTTTAAAATTACGTCGAGCCTCGTGGAAGTAAAAAAAAAAAAAACACATTTTCACGATATCAAGGTTTCTGATTCACAAAAAAACACATTTCCTTAGGAAAATCTCTCAATACAGTGATTCCTCTTGAGGCGTAATTTTGGATTATTAACTTCTGATTTGTCGATATTTTTTCCCTTAGCCGTGACTTCAAGGACAAGAAGTAGTGCAAATTGTGAAATAGTTCCGGCTGATAGCATCCGCTTAGGAGGTAGGTTCATTCACTTTTAATCTAATGATGGCTGATTAAGCGTATTTATCGGTGAAAACGATGAATATGCAACTTCCTCAAGTGTTCTCAAAGTTGATTGTAAAACAAATTATATTATATTTAGAATTAAGAAGGCACTTGTGGGGGTGAAAATGTCACATTCATGAAGGATAACAAGAAGTCGACTGACACGTAGAGCTGGCACATTAGGTTTATAAGAACAAAAAGCTTGAAACATTGTGAGGATCACCGAGACAATTTAAAAACTTCGATTTTTTTTTTCTGTCCACGACAAGCATTTTAAAATTACGTCTATCCTCGTGGCGGCAAAAAAAAAAAAAAAACATTTGCACAATACCAATGTTTCTGTTACACCGAAAACCACATTTCCTTAGGTAAAATCTCTCAATACTGTGATTCCTCTTGAGACGGAATTCTGGATTATTAACTTCAGATTTGTCGATTTCTTTTTTCCCTTATCCGTGACTTCAAGGACAAGAAGTAGTGCAAACTGTGAAATAGTTCCGGCTGATAGCATCCGTTTAATAGGTAGGTCCATTCTCTTTTAATATAATGATGCCAGAATAAGCGTTTTTCTCGGCGAAACGGTGAATATGTAACTTCATCAAATGTTCTCAAAGTTGATTGTTAAACACATTATATTATATTAAGAACTAAGAAGAAACTAGTGAGGGTTAAAATATCACATTTATGAAGGATAACAAGAAGTCGACTGACACGAAGAGAAAGGTTACACATTAGGTTTTTAAGAACAAATAGCTTCAAACATTGAGGATCCCAGACAATTTAATAACTTCGATTTTTTTTTTTTTTCAAGCACAAGCAGCTTAAAATCACGTAAAGGTTCGTGACTGTAAAAAAAAAAAAAAAACGATCATTTGTACAATATCTAGGTTTATGTTTCACCAAAAAACAAATATCCTTATGTAAAATCTCTCAATACTGTGATCCCTCTTGAGACAGTATTCTTGTTTATTAACTTCTGATTTGTTTATTTTTTTCCCTTATCCGTGACTTCAAGGACAAGAAGTAGTGCAAACTGTGATCTAGTTCCGGGTGATAGGATCCGTTTTGGAGGTAGGTCCATTCTCTTTTAATCTAATAAGAGCTGAATAAGCATATTTCTCGGCGAAAACGATGAATATGCAGCTTCCTCAAGTGTTTTCAAAGTTGATTGTAAAACACATTATATTATATTCAGAACCAAGAAGACACTTGTGAAGGTGAAAATGTCACATTTGTGAACGATAACAAGAAGTCGAGTGACACTTAAGGAGAGCTGGCACCTTAGGTTTTTAAGAACAAAAAGCTTGAAACATTGTGAGGATCACCGAGACAATTTAAAAACTTCTAATTTTTCATTTCCTTTTTTTTCCCCTCCTGCACAAACAATTTATAATTACGTCGAGCCTCGTGGCAGTAAGAAAAAAAAATCACAATATCAAGATATCTGTTCAAAAAACCATATTCCCTTAGGTAAAATCTCTCAATACAGTGATTCCTCTTGACACGTAATTCTGGAATATTAACTTCTGATTTGTCGATTTTTTCCCCCCTTAGCCGTGACTTGAAGGACAAGTAGTGCAAATTGTGAAATAGTTCCGGCTGATAGCATCTGTTTTGAAAATAGGTCCATTCTCTTTTAATCTAATGATGTCTGAATAGACGTATTTATTGGCGAAAACTCTGAATATACAACTTCCTCAAGTGTTCTCAAGTTGATTGTAGAACATATTATATTATATTCAGAACTAAGAAGACACTTGTGAGGGTGAAAATGTCACATTTTTGAAGGATAACAAAAAGACGAATGACACGTATAGAGAGCAAACACCGAAGGTTTTAAAAACAGAAAGATTGAAATATTGAGAGGATCACCGAGACAATTTAAAAACTTCTATTTTGTTTTTTTATGTCCAGGACAAGCATTTAAAAATTACGTCGAGCCTCGTCACGGTAAAAAAAAAAAAAAAAGTAAATAAATAAATAAATAAATAAACGAACATTTGCACAATATCAATGTTTCTGTTTCAAGAAAAAACATATTTCCTCATGTGAAATCTCAATACTTTGATTCCTCTTGAGACGGAATTCTGTATTTTTAACTTCTGATGTGTCGATTTATTTTTTTCTCTTAGCCGTGACTTCAAGGACAAGAAGTAGAGGAAACTGCGAAATAGTTCTGGCTGATAGCATTAGTTTAGGAGGTAAGTCCATTCACTTTTAATCTAATGATGGTAGAAGAAGCGTTTTTCTCGGACAGAACGCTGATTATGTAAATTCCTTAAGTGTTCGTAAANCTTTTAATATAATGATGCCAGAATAAGCGTTTTTCTCGGCGAGAACGGTGAATATGTAACTTCCTCAAGTGTTCTCAAAGTTGATTGTTAAACACATTATATTATATTCAGAACTAAGAAGACACTTGTGAGGGTTAAAATATCACATTTATGAAGGATAACAAGAAGTCGACTGACACGAAAAGAAAGGTTACACATTAGGTTTTTAAGAACAAATACTGTAGCTTGAAACATTGTGAGCATCCCAGACAATTTAATAACTTCGATTTTTTTTTATCAAGCACAAACAGTTTAAAATTACGTCGAGCCTCGTGGCTGTAAAAAAAGAAAAAACGAACATTTACACAATATCTAGGTTTATGTATGGAAAGTGAGTGAGTTGGATAAAAGAGAGAAAATGATAGAGTATCAGGAGAAATTGAGAGATCAGTGGAATGCAGTGAAAGATCAGGAGAGTGTCAGTGTGGAGGAGGAATTGCAGTTGTTTAAGAGTGCTGTGGTGGGGCATGCAGAAGAGGTGTGTGGTGTGAGACTAGTGGGTGGTGGTGTCAGGAAGGGAAGTGAATGGTGGTGCAAGGAAGTAAGTATGGCTGTGGGTGAGAAGAGACATGCATATGAAGTGTGGCTGCAGAGGAGGGATGAGGTGTCATATGAGAGGTATAAGGAAAAGAGGAATTGGGCGAGAAGGGTTGTGCGTGGTGCTAAAGTGGCAGCAGATGAGAGGTGGGGTAGGCGGATGACTGAGAATTTTCAGGAGAATAAGAAAATGTTTTGGAAGGAGGTGAAAAGGGTGCGAAAAGGAGAGTCTGGGAAGGAGGAGCGAGTTAAAGCAGAGGATGGAAGGATGTTAACTGAGATGGATGCAGTAAGGAAGAGATGGGCGGAGTACTTTGAAAGATTGTTGAATGTAGAGGAGGAAAGGGAGGCTGAGATTGTGGCAGATGGAAGGGTGCAAGGAATAGATGTGTTGGGAGAGTTGAATGAATCCTTGATTACGATGGAGGAAGTGCAGGAGGCAGTAAAGCAGATGAAAACAGGAAAAGCTGCAGGTATGGATGGGTGTGCTGTGGAATGCCTGAAATGTGGTGGAGCAACTATTGTTGACTGGTTAGTAAGATTGTTGAATGTGTGCTTTGTGCAAGGTATGGTGTCAATTGACTGGGCAAGTGCGTGTGTGGTCCCATTATATAAAGGTAGGGGTGATAAGTATGAATGTAGTAGTTTTAGAGGTATAAGTCTGTTGAGTGTGGTAGGTAAGGTGTATGGTAGAGTGTTAATTAAGAGAGTTAGAGAGGGTACAGAGGGAGTGATTGGTGATGAGCAGTGTGGCTTTAGGAGAGGGAGGGGATGTGTGGATCAGGTGTTGCTGTGAGACAGGTGTGTGAAAAGTATTTAGCGAAAGGTAAGGATGTGTTTTGGGCATTCATGGATTTAGAGAAAGCATATGATAGAATTGATAGGGAGGCTTTGTGGAATGTTTTAAGATTGAATGGGCTTGATGGCAGGTTACTAAAAGGAATGAAAAGTTTTTATGTAAATAGTAGAGCGTGTGTAAGAGTGGGAAATACTGTGAGTGATTGGTTTCCCGTGAGAGTGGGGCTGCGGCAGGGATGTGTGATGTCGCCTTGGTTGTTTAATATTTATATGGATGGTGTTGTAAGGGAGGTGAATGCAAGAGTGTTAAATGGAGGACTGAGTCTGGTGAATGATGGTAGAGAGTGGAATCTGAAGCAGCTGCTGTTTGCGGATGATACTGCACTGGTGGCTGATTCAGAGGAGAGATTGAGACAGTTGGTAGTGGAGTTTGGAAGGGCGTGTGAAAGGAGGAAACTGAAAATAAATGAGAATAAGAGTAAAGTGATGAAGTGTACGAGGTTGATAGATGGTAGGAGGATGATTATAGTTTTGAATGGTGAGTTGCTTGAGGAGGTTGAGTGTTTTAAGTACTTAGGGTCACATGTTGCTGCGGATGGAAGAATAGATGCAGAAGTGAAGTTTAGAATGAATGAAGTTGGAAAGGTGCTAGGAGGAATGAAAAAAGTGTTTGGATGTCGGTCACTCAGAATGGATGTAAAGAGAAGGCTGTATGAGGGTGTTGTGGTACCGACTGCATTATATGGGGCTGAAACATGGAATATGGGTGTAGCAGAGAGGAAAAGTTTGAATGTAATGGAGATGAGGTGTCTGAGGAGTATGTGTGGAGTGACGCGTATGGATCGAGTGAGAAATGATGAAGTGCGAAGGAGAACTGGAATTGTTCGGGAGATGGCTGATCGAGTTGAACAGAGGGTGTTGCGATGGTTTGGGCATATGGAGAGAATGGATGATGAGCGATTGGTGAAAAAGATAACTAGATCTGATGTGAGAGGCGTAAGGCTGAGAGGAAGACCACGAATAGGATGGATGGACAGTGTGAAGAGAGCGTTGGATGCGAGAGGGTTGTCTGTTGAGCAAGGAAGAGTGGCTGTGCGTGATAGAAATGAATGGAGAGAAATTGTGAATGAATAAATGATGACGCAGCCCTGAGAGGATATTCTCCTGCATTTTGTCTGATCAGCTGATCAGGTCAGGTGCAGGTAAGGGGCTGGATCCATTATGATGTGGCAGGGGTAAACCAGCTTTGCTTTCGGGCCCTGCTGCGGATGTCACTGACTGCACTGCGTGGTTGACCCTCGTGCGGTGTGGTGCGGTGAGGATCTGTCCCTTCTCCCCTTTGGGGCTAAGATGCGAATGAATGTGTATGAGTGGATGAGTAAATTGGTAGTGTGTTGACCTGTCTCGGCTACCTCCCTTTTAGGGGAAGCAGCCTAGGTATATAGATATAGATAGATGTTACACCAAAAACCACATATCCTTATGTAAAATCTCTCAATACTGTGATTCCTCTTGTGACAGTATTCTTGTTTATTAACTTCTGATTTATCGATTTTTTTCCCCTTAGCCGTGACTTCAAGGACAAGAAGTAGTGCAAACTGTGATATAGTTCCGGGTGATAGGATCCGTTTTGGAGGTAGGTCCATTCTCTTTTAATCTAATAAGAGCTGAATAAGCGTATTTCTCGGCGAAAACGCTGAATATGCAACTTCCCCAAGTGTTTTCAAAGTTGATTGTAAAACACATTATATTATATTCAGAACCAAGAAGACACTTGTGAGGGTGAAAATGTCACATTTATGAACGATAACAAGAAGTTGACTGACACGTAAGGAGAGCTGGCACCTTATGTTTTTAAGAACAAAAAGCTTGAAAGATTGTGAGGATCACCGAGACAATTTAAAAACTTCTAATATCTCATTTCCTCCCCCCCCCCTTCACAAACAATTTATAATTACGTCGAGCCTCGTGGCGGTAAAAAAAAAAAAAAATCACAATATCAAGATTTCTATTCAAAAAACCATATTCCCTTAGGTAAAATCTCTCAATACAGTGATTCCTCTTGAGACGTAATTCTGGAATATTAACTTCTGATTTGTCGATTTTTTTCCCCCCTTAGCCGTGACTTGAAGGACAAGAATTAGTGCAAATTGTGAAATAGCTCCGGCTGATAGCATCCGTTATGAAAATAGGTCCATTCTCTTTTAATCTAATGATGGCTGAACAGGCGTATTTATTGGCGAAAACTCTGAATATGCAACTTCCTCAAGTGTTCTCAAGTTGATTGTAGAACATATTATACTATATTCAGAACTAAGATGACACTTGTGAGGGTGAAAATATCAAATTTTTGAAGGATAACATAAAGACGAATGACACGTAAAGAGAGCAAACATCGAAGTTTTTAAGAACAAAAAGATTGAAATATTGAGAGGATCCCCGAGACAATTTAAAAACGTCGATTTTGTTTTTTTCTGTCCAGGAAAAGCATTTAAAAATTACGTCGAGCCTCGTCACGGTAAAAAAAAAAAAGTATATAAATAAATAAATAAATAAATAAACGAACATCTGCACAATATCAATGTTTCTGTTACAAGCAAAAACATATTTAATTAGGTAAGATATCAATACTTTGATTCCTCTTGAGACGGAATTCTGTATTTTTAACTTCTGATCAGTCGATTTCTTTTTTTCTCTTAGCCGTGACTTCAAGGACAAGAAGTAGAGCAAACTGCGAAATAGTTCAGGCTGATAGCATCCGTTTTTTTTTTTTTTTTTTTTTTTTTTTATGCATAGAAGAAGGAACCAAAGGCCACGGGCCTGCATACTGTTCCTTCCAAGAAAAAACAAAAACAGTACAAAAGAGAGCCAAATTCAAGATCCGTTCAATTCGAGATGCCTGGACACACTGCGTTTGAAAGACTGGAGATCATAGGAAGTAGGAAATACAGACATAGGAAGACAGTTCCAGAGTTGACCAGTTGCATAAATAAAAGACTGGGAGTAACGGTTAACTCTTGCATTAAAGAGTTGGACAGAAAAGGGATGAGAGTTTGTTGCTAGGAGGTAGGTCCATTCTCTTTTAATCTAATGATGGCAGAATAAGCGTTTTTCTCGGAGAAAACGCTGAATCTGTAAGTTCCTCAAGTGTTCTCAAAGTTGATTGTAAAACACATTATATTATATTCAGAACTAAGAAGACACTTGTGAGGGTTAAAATGTCACATTTATGAAGGATAAGAAGTCGACTGACACGTAAAGAAAGCTTACACCTAAGGTTTTTAAGAACAAATAGCTTGAAACATTGTGAAGATGACAGACAATTTAATAACATAGATTTTTTTTCTCCAGCACAAGCAGTTGAAAATTACGTCGAGCATCGTGGCGGTAAACAAAACAAAAAAATTTAAAGAGAACATTTGCACAGTATCTAGGTTTATATTACACCAAAAACAACATTTCCTTAGGTAAAATCTCTCAATATTGTGATTCCTCTTGAGACGAAATTCTTGTTTATTAACTCCTGATTTGTCGATTTTTTCCCATACCGTGACTTCAAGGACAAGATGTAGTACAAACTTTAAAATAGCTCCGGCTCTTAGAATCCGTTTTGTAGATAGGTCCATTGTCTTGTAATCTAATGATAGCTGAATAAGCGTATTTCTCGGCGAAGACGTTGAATATGCATCTTCCTATAGTGTTAAGCATCCGTTTAGGAGGTTGGTCCATTCTCTTTTAATCTAATGATGGCAGAATAAGCGTTTTTCTCCGAGAAAAAGCTGAATATGTAACTTCCTCAAGTGTTCTCATAGTTGATTGTAAAACACATTATATTATATTCAGAACTAAGAAGACACTTGTGAGGGTTAAATTGTCTCATTTATGAAGGATAACAAGAAGTCGACTGACACGTAACAGAAAGCTTACACCTAAAGGTTTTAAGAACAAATAGCTTGAAACATTGTGAGGATCACAGACAATTTAAAAACTTAATTTTTTTTTTTCCCCAGCACAAACAGTTTAAAATTACGTCAAGCCTCGTGGCGGTAAACAAAACAAAAAAATTAAAAGCGAACATTTGCACAATATCTAGTTTTATGTTACACCAAAAACAACATTTTCTTAGGTAAAATCTCTCAATATTTTGATTCCTCTTGAGACCGAATTCTTGTTTATTAACTCCTGATTTGTCGATTTTTTCCCATACCGTGACTTCAAGTACAAGATGTAGTACAAACTTTAAAATAGCTCCGGCTCTTAGAATCCGTTTTGTAGATAGGTCCATTGTCTTGTAATCTAATGATAGCTGAATAAGCGTATTTCTCGGCGAAGACGTTGAATATGCATGTTCCTATAGTGTTAAGCATCCGTTAAGGAGGTTGGCCCATTCTCTTTTAATCTAATGATGGCAGAATAAGCGTTTTTCTCGGAGAAAAAGCTGAATATGTAACTTCCTCAAATGTTCTCATAGTTGATTGTAAAATGCATTATATTATATTCAGAACTAAGAAGACACTTGTGAGGGTTAAATTGTCACATTTATGAAGGATAACAAGAAGTCGACTGACACGTAAAAGAAAGCTTACACCTAAAGTTTTTTAAGAACAAATAGCTTGAAACATTGTGAGGATCACAGACAATTTAAAAACTTAGATTTTTTTTTCTCCAGCACAAGAAGTATAAAATTAGGTTAAACCTCGTGGCGGTAAAAAAAAGAAATCAATAAATAAAAAGCGAACATTTGCACAATATCTAGGTTTATGTTAAACCAAAAACAACATTTCTTTAGGTAAAATCTCTTAATACTGTGATTCCTCTTGAGACTGAATTATTGTTTATCAACTTCTGATTTGTCGATTATTTCGCAATAGCCGTGACTTGAAGGACAAGAAGTAGTACAAACTTTGAAATAATTCCGGCTATTAGGATCCGTTTTGAAGATAGGTACTTCTCTTATAATCTAATGATAGCTGAATAAACTTATTTATCGGCGATGGCGCTGAATATGCATCTTCCTCTAGAGTTATCAAAGTTGATTGTAAAACAAATTATATTATATTCAGAACCAAGAAGACACTTGTGAGGGTGAAAATGTCACATTTATGAAGGATAACAAGAAGTCGAATGACAAGTAAAAAGAGCTTGTACATTAGGTTTATAAGAACAAAAACCATGAAACATTGTGAGAATCACCGAGACAATTTAAAAACGTCGATTTTTTTTTTTCTTGCCGCACAAGCAGTTTAAAATTACGTCGATTCCCTTGGCGGTAAAAAAAAAAAAAAAAACATTTTCACAATATCAAGGTTTCTCTTGCACCAAAAACCACATATCCTTAAGTAAAATCTCTCAATACTGTGATTCCCCTTGAGACGAACATCTTGATTATTAACTTCTGATTTGTAGATTTTTTTCCCTTACCGTGACTTCAAGGACAAGAAGTAGTGCAAATTGTGAAATAGTTCCGGCTGACAGCATACGTTTTGGAGGTAGGTTCATTCTCTTTTAATCTAATGATGGCTGAAAAAACGTATTTATCGGCGAAAACGCTGAATGTGCAATTTTCTCTAGTGCTCCAAAAGCTCACTGTAAAACACTGTATATTATATTAAGAACCAAGAACACACTTGTGAGGGTGAAAATGTCATATATATGAAGGATAACAAGTATTCGACTGACACGTAGGACGAGCTTGCACCATAGATTTTTTTTTTTTTTTTTTTTTAAAGCTTGAAACATTTTGAAGATCACAGAGACAATTTAAAAACATCGAATTTTTCAATTTTTTTTTTTTTCTCCAGCACAAGCAGTTTAAAATTACGTCGAGCCCCGTGGCGGTAGAAAAAAAAAACATTTTCACGATATCAAGGTTTCTATTACACAAAAAAAAAAAACACACATTTCCTTAGGTAAAATCTCTCAATTCAGTGACTCCGCTTGAGACGTAATTCTGGATTATTAACTTCTGATTTGTCGATTTTTTTTCCTTAGACGTGACATCAAGGACAAGAAGTAGTGCAAATTGCGAAATAGTTCCGGCTGATAGCATCCGTTTACGAGGTAGGTTCATTCTCTTTTAATCTATTGATGGCTGAATAAGCGTATTTATCGGTTAAAACGCTGAATATGCAACTTCCTCAAGTGTTCTCAAAGTTGATTGTGGAACAGATTATATTATATTTAGAATTAAAAAGACACTTGTGAGGGTGAAAATGTCACATTCATGAAGGATAACAAGAGGTCGACTGACACGTAAAGACAGCTGGCTCATTAGGTTTATAAGAACAAAAGCTTGAAACATTGTGAGGTTCACCGAGAAAATTTAAAAAATTCGTTTTTTTTTCTGTCCAAGACAAGCATTTCAAAAATACGTTTATCCTCGTGGCGGAAAAAAATAAACGAATATTTGCACAACATCAATATTTCTGTTACACCTAAAAACGTATTTCCTTAGGTAAAATCTCTCAATACTATGATTCCTCTTGAGACTGAATTCTGGATTATTAACTTCAGATTTCTCGATTTCTTTTTTCCCTTATCCGGGACTTCAAGGGCAAGAAGTAGTGCAAACTGTGAAATAGATCCGGCTGATAGCATCCGTTTAGGTGGTAGGTCCATTCTCTTATAATATAATGATGGCAGAATAAGCTTTTTTCTCGGTGAAACGGTGAATATGTAACTTCCTCAAGTGTTCTCAAAGTCTATTGTTAAACACATTGTATTATATTTAGAACTAAGAAGACACTTGTGAGGGTTGAAATGTCACATTTATGAAGGAGAACAAGAAGTCGACTGACTCGAAAAGAAAGTTTACACATTAGGTTTTTAAGAACAAATAGCATGAAACATTGAGAGGATCACAGACAATTCAATAACTTCGATTTTTTTTCAGGCACAAGCAGTTTATAATTACGTAGAGCCTCGTGGCGGTAAAAAAAAAAAAAAACGAACATTTACACAATATCTAGGTTTATGTTACACCAAAAACAACATATCCTTATGTAAAATCTCTCAATACTGTGATTCCTCTTGAGACAGTATTCTTGTTTATTAACTTCTGATTTGTTTATTTTTTCCCCCTTAGCCGTGACTTCAGGGACAAGAAGTAGTCCAAACTGTGATATAGTTCCGGCTGATAGGATCCGATTTGGAGGTAGGTCCATTCTCTTTTAATGTTATCAGAGCTGAATAAGCGTATTTCTCGGCGAAAACGCAGAATATGCAACTTCCCCAAGTGTTTTCAAAGTTGATTATAAAACACATTATATTATATTCAGAACCAAGAAGACACTTGTGAGGGTGAAAATGTCACATTTATGAACGATAACAAGAAGTCGACTGACACGTAAGGAGAGCTGGCACCTTGGGTTTTTAAGAACAAAAAGGTTAAAACATTGTGATGATAACCGAGCCAATTTCAAAACTTCTATTTTTTCATTTCCTTTTTTTTTTTTCCTCCTACACAAACAATTTATAATTACGTCGAGCCTCGTGGCGGTAAAAAAAAAAAAATCACAATATCAAGATTTCTGTCCCAAAAACCATATTCCCTTAGGTAAAATCTCTCAATACAGTGATTCCTCTTGAGACGTAATTCTGGAATATTAACTTCTGATTTGTCGATTTTTTCCCCCTTAGCCGTGACTTGAAGGACAAGAAGTAGTGC
The DNA here is from genome assembly GCA_018397915.1 of Birgus latro. Lineage (NCBI taxonomy): Eukaryota > Metazoa > Arthropoda > Malacostraca > Decapoda > Coenobitidae > Birgus > Birgus latro. The sequence goes on along the minus strand of JAGKTI010027870.1, from coordinate 528 downwards.
AAATTGTGAAATAGTTCCGGCTGATAGTATCCGTTTTGAAAATAGGTCCATTCTCTTATAATCTAATGATGGCTGAATAGGCGTATTTATTGGCGAAATCTCTGAATATGCAACTTCCTTAAGTGTTCTCAAGTTGTTTGTAGAACATATTATATTATATTCAGAACTAAGAAGACACATGTGAGGGTGAAAATGTCACATTTTTGAATTATAACAAAAAGACGAATGACACGTAAAGAGATCAAGCACCGAAGGTTTTTAAGAACAAAAAGATTGAAATATTGAGAGGATCACCGAGACAATTTATAAACTTCGATTTTGTTTTTTTTTCTGTCCAGGACAACCATTTAAAAATTACGTCTTGCCTCGTCACGATAAAAAAAAAAAGTAAATAAATAAATAAATAAATAAATAAACGAACATTTGCACAATATCAATGTTTCTGTTACAAGAAAAAACACATTTCCTTAGGTAAAATATAAATACTTTGATTCCTCCTGAGACGGAATTCTGTATTTTTAACTTCTG